>JAAGAY010002441.1:0-54257 GCA_011801015.1 Ardeotis arabs
GTTGGTGGTGTTGGTTTTTTTTTTTTTTTTTTTTTTTTTGTCTGCAGCCTAATTTTCAGATATCTGTAACAGCTCTCAGAAACACTGTCTAAACTGTTTCTATTTTTAGCCTTTTTTAATGAGAAAGACAAAAATGGCTCAGACTAGGGCTTTCTCCAGTCCCTTTGGCAGCATTCCAGCTGTTCTGGCAGCTGCACTATTAAGTTAACTAGCTAGCTAGAGTCTCCTTTTGCTAATTTTATTCTCTACTACTGGAGCTTACAGATGGAAAAAGACGTGTATGCAGGCTGTGACTCCTGTTAGTCCTCCTCTTTGTTAAAAAATACCCTTCAGTGTCCTTCCAGCACAAGCTTTAAACCCAGTCCTCCAGTATCTGTTTGACAAGAGAACCCTGTGCTTCATTCTGTTCTTCACAGTCGATTTGCTCTTTTGCTTTTTAACCTTTCTGATTGTAAGGAAGTGTACACAGCCACTGTGGGTACATAATAGAACATGTTCAGTAATCAATATCGAGCTTCGGGAAGGGACCGCGTGTGAGAAATGGGTGCATTTCTTTGTATTTTGTGCTGACAGCAGTAGGGTACAATATCAAGGGGGTTAATCTGGTTTCTCTGCAATGCAGATGGTTTGCTGAACCAATTAACAGACAAAAAAAATGTGAATCGGGATGAATTATGATGAAGATAAAATCAGTCATTTGCTATGCGGATATAGTAGCAAGGTTTCTTGCTCAGCAAGACTGTTTCCTGTTGAATGCAATGGCCTAGAGAAAGATGAGGGCTACACAAATAGCCATTGACTTTGCAAGGTTTGTTGGCTCGAATGGGCAGCTGGCTTTGTGCAAGGAGCAGCTCCATCTTAAATCATGACGCCCTTATTGATCATGGGACAGAGACAGGAGAATCCCCTTTACTGTGTCTGACAGTAGTGAAGATGTAGGAGGGAAATGTTATAATTGTTTTGTTCATTCATGTTGAAGTATAGCTCTGAAAGACAGCCCAGGGTAAAACCAAACAGAAAGCAGGAAAAATACGCTTCTGCGTGCTACTTTGGTTTAAGGCCATATTTTTATATGAGGACTGTGTTTAACCTTAAAAAATTACATAGTAATAATAATGATGATGACAGTCAGTTCAGGTTTTGAACACTACAGCTGCAGAAATAGTACAGCAAGTCAGGATTAGTTTCCTTTAATTATAACAGTAGTTATTCAGATATGAAATAGATGGCCGATACAAGTACATGTTTTAGGGAACGACACGTGGATTCAGCCAACAATAGCTACCAAGAATTATTTTTATTTAAATCATTAGATTTTAAACTTATGTCTGTGCAACATTTCTTAAAAATGTCTTGTTTTGCACTCTGTACCTGGTACCTTACACGCTAATTATATATCTTTCCCCTAGTATCACTTCAACCCTTCCCAGTCGGTCCTTGTCATGGAAGGAGATGACATTGAGAATATAAATCAAGCTCTCCGAAAGGTCTCATACATCAACTCTAGACAGTTTCCTACTGCAGGCGTACGACGTCTCAAAGTCTCATCTAAAGTCCAGTAAGTTACACTTCAGCTGAACTGATTAGATTATGAATATTTTTAATGAATTACTTTGTTCTTTGCACATGTAAAAAGAAGAATTTTTGGCTAAACTACATTACATTGCTAAAATCATACTTTCGTGTTATTGAACATAAAGGATTAATTTCATTTACTTTGATGCTGATTTACATTATGATTTTCTTTTGATATTGTCCTTTTAAGAAACTTTTATTGTTAATATAATTTGCTTGCATTCTGTTTATAGTTTGGAGCATGCAGTCTGGACTGAACAGTACTTGCATTTATTGCGTTCTTATGTTACTGTTCATTTCAAAAAGTTATAGTTTCTTCTGAGATGGCTTCAGCCATGACTCTTTAAAGCAGGCCTAGTACATCTAATAGAGGACGTATTTGTAGCTATGCTTGAAGTAGTCTTTGTCTGTAGCCTTATATGGCATTCATCCCTGAAGCACTGGTGCTGGGTGTTAAACAGACATCCGTATCCTTCCATTTTCATGCAACAATCGTGGCAGAACCTGCACGATAATGTTTACAGTTCTACATACTCAAAGAGCTGTTGGCCACTTCTGCACTCCCCTGGGGTGCGTCTCTGCTGGAGCAAGTTGGGCAGTGCAGTGAAAGCAGATCTTTAGAGTGAAAATATCAGTTCTGTGAACTCTCACCTACTGCGCATATAGCTCTCACTAAGTACTAGGCTTAGTCTAGTGCTGTGGGCTGAGCACACTAAGTGTTTGGAGAGCATCTTCTGATGTAGTTTACTGGAGCAGTCCAGTTTACAGACGCCAGGGCTGGCCCAAACCTTCTGCCAAGATGAAAGTTTGTCAGGAGGTTCAGTTCCAAAGCACAGAGCTGATTCAGGTGAAAATGCTAATAGAGGCACCTTTTGTCCCCAGTAAATACTGGGAGAGTGCCAGAATGAGTTCACAGTGGGTCCAATTTAAATGGATAATTAGGCCCTTGTATTTACACGTGACAAAATAAACATTCAATATTCATTAGCTAGCGCTTTGAGAATTTAATATTAGGTTTACTAAAGTTAGTTGCTATCATCTAATTAAGTTTACTTCTTTTTAACCATTCACTGCTTTGTTAAATGTCAGTTAAACATCAAAATATTATTCTCATAGTGACTTTACTAAAGACTGAGCCTGTCTTGAATCTGGATGGTACAAATGTGTGTCTGTGGGGCAATGTCACAGTATGGAATAGACTGGTCTGAGACAGTACAAAAGGATGAGAGCCATCAGGTGGGTTTGGGCAGTGCAAGCGCCACACGCTCTGATGTGCAAGGTGTTACATGCAGTTAATGAATAATATATTTTTCAGATGTTTTGGTGAAGATGTCTGCATTAGTATCCCAGATATAGATGCGTATGTAATGGTGTTTCAGGCCAATGAGCCCAAGATTACAGTAAGTGGGATGGACCACTTTGCTAGACCAGCCGCTCAGTTTGAAAGTGAAAGAGGCGTTACTTTGCTACCTGACATCAGGATTGTCAGCAGAGTCACTAAAGTGGAGCATCCCGTGGATTTACGGGAACACGATGGAGGTTTGTGGATTTCTTTTAAATATCATTACTTGCTCTGTAACATGACTTCTCGTATTTTTTTAAAGGACAGTGCAAACAAGTAACACAAAGGAAGTCACTTCACCCAGATTAATTTTGGCAATGTTAGGCAGCAGTAATGCTGTACTGAAGACATTCAGTTAAACACACTGAAAAATGTGTTAAAGGTGATAGAGCAGTATGTGCTTCAAAAAAAAGTCGGTTTTCTATTTAGTGTCTTGCCTACTTCAGAATAATTCCTTTCCACTCTGCTTTACATCTTCCATTGAATAGCATATTTTCATTAGAATCACTCTATTTGTAACAAGATTTTGTTAATTGTGCTGATAAAATGGAAAGCAGTAATTATAAAATTAAATTTGTAAAATGGGCACTAAGTCCCAAGATTGCAGTCTCTGTGTCTACGGTACCCTGAGAGGGGGCTGGTTAAGCAGTCTTGCCAGACACTCTGTGCTAAGTTTGACCAGAGAACTAAATCGCTAAGCTAGTCCTTTTCCAGTAATAGAATTATTTTTTAATCATACATACTGAAGGACAGTCTGTTTACAACTGAATTTCTCCAAGTCACGCAACACAGGATCTTGCCAGTTATGATAATACCATGTTCTTAGATAGATGGCCATGTTCTTTGTAATACAAATTCTTTATGGAACATAGAGTAACTGAGGTGTAGATCTATTTGATATGTAGTTTTCCTGTTTGGTTTTCCTTGAAAAAAGAATGAATGTATCATACCAAGCTGGTATCAATACAGTATTGAAAACCAGAATTGTTTACCTCAATTTATTTCCAGGATCAAATTTCAGTTTTCTACTCCCAGTACTGTTCTGGAATGCCCTTCATTACAGAGCAGTGTATTTTCTATCTCCCTGGGTGTTTGTAGGCCTTCATCATCGTCATAGCACCTGAGCAGGCAAGACACTTCTCTCTTGATTTGCTTCAACGGTGCTGTATTTACTATAGGCAAAACCCAGTTCAGCCATCTGTGAAAACTGAAATCCTTGATGCAAAGCATATAAAATGACTGAGCTATTCTGTGATTATTTATCTTAGTTTCTTTTTTCTTTTTTTTTCCATGATATGTATGTGCCATATGTTGCAGCCAAGAAGCCAGTGGTATTAGAGGAAATGCTCCACAACTTGGACTTCTGTGATATTTTGGTTGTTGGTGCAGAACTAGATCCTGAACAAGAGTGTTTAGAACTAGATCATGCGGAGCTTCAAGGAAAACATCTAGATGCCACAAATTCCACAGCGGGATATTCTGTCTATGGTATGTTTATGGACTTTGCCTTCTCTTATTTCTTCCCACCAACAATTATATTACTGGAATGAAAGTAGTAATTTGAAATAAATTAGACAGAAATCTGTGATGAACTAACCATAAAATATTCCAGGAGAGACTGTGTCTCAAAAAGCATAGTGACTCCTTGATCTGTGTGTGCTGTGTTTATTCTTCGGAATACAGCACAGCTTTGTCTTGATCTCAGCATCCCTCCTGCTACTCCCCAAATAAGGAAAACAGCAACACTGCTTTCTTCAAATGTGGGGGTGGTTATGGACAATCACAGTGGAACGTGGGAATGAGGGGATTCCCCAGTGCACTGCACAGTGCTGGTAACTCGTGGGCCATTTTTTTTTTTCTTACTAAATTTATTCTAAATCTTTGCTGTTGCATGTGGTGTTCTCCATTATGGACCTATACTAATTTCAAAAAACTATTCTCACATAATTTAGTATCAGCCAGAGGCTCTATCAGGGAATATTTGATGCACTGTCATTTTCAGATCATTCTGCCCAATTTTGTATGTTCTGTGTGAACGTTTGATTTCTCCTGTACTGCATAGAGCATGTGTTACACAGTGTTTCCTTGAGATTATTACTGTTCTACCACCATTTCAGGTGTGGACAGCATGCACAACTATGAACAGGTCCTTCGGCACGTTCGGTATCGTAACTGGGACACTTCTGCTACCTTTGACAGAAAGTTCAGAGTCAAGTGCTCAGAGCTAAATGGACGTTACACCAGCAATGAATTTAACTTGGAGGTAAGCAATCATTTAGTCGCATTTTCTTTTCTGGCACTGAGGCTGAGCAGTAGCCTTATCTTCAGCAACATCAAGTTTTCTTTAAAACGTGTATAATGACTGAGGCGTTCTGGTAGAAGCTGGCTTCTCCTGTGGGCATTTCTCAATGTGGGGGTCTCTATTCTGCTGCATATGTAAGGAGGTGACCCTTCTCTTCAACTCCACTAACACAGAGAATTACTCCAGTTCAAACAGAATGGAGGTTAAGGTCATCATTGTTGTTTTTGCATGATCTAAACAAACATATCCTACAGATCTTTTTTGAAGACTTACTTATACACCTGCTCAAAAGTAAATCTTTTTGCAGGCTCATTATTTTCCTTAGATTAGTTATTTTTTAACTTAACTTGACATTTCTCTTTCCTGCAGCATTCACCATTTCGGGTTTTTTTCAAGCACTACCCCTTACAATAAGTTTTATAATTTGTTCCTCATCAGATGGAGGTCATTCCTCCATCTGATGGATGAATCATAGATGATTTCAGATTTCTTTGGGGAGGAAAGTTGGTAACAAATGCGTAGGATGGACTTCACCTGCCATATTCTCTTGGATCAGCTGCTCAGACGTGGTCAGTTACCACAGGAGTATTTAGATAGCTCTCATGAGCTTATGTGTGCTGGGACTAAGTAAGTCCAGTGCAGCACAGTGGCTCAGGGCCTGAGAATGACTGCTGATGCAGCCCTATTCTGAAGAACCAGCTTACCCAACCTAGAACCCAGTACCAAGTTAGGGACGCAGGAAAAACGGAGATCTCTTTTAATTCTCTTACTATTTTGGTTTTAAACTCAATGAGTCAGTGTTCTGAGTGACAGATCTCCCACTAACTTACTTTCAGGGAACACCTAAAAGCTGATTAGTAGAGAGAAAAAAAGGTGCTACTTATCCAGACAAGTAAATTAAAAAAAAAAAAATCATTTTCTGTGCCACTTCATAGTCTCCAGCTAGAAATGTTAGAATGTATTTTTAATGCTAGAAATGAGAAATGTATTAACCAACCTGTGTATTTTTCATTGGCATAAAAAAAGTTAATATGGCCTTTAAGATCTATATACTAGTATTTGTATGTATGTGGTGATAAACTTCATAGTCCAATGTAATGTATAGAGCCAGCAGGCTTGGAATATAGAGCACTTTTTAGTATCTGATCTCTTATTTTTCTCTTTTGCCAGGTTAATATTCTACACAGCTCCAACTCCGTGGACCACGTAAACCATATGATAGTACAACCACAATTTCTGCAGTCTGTCCACCACCCGGAGGGAAGCACAAGTGCTGTTCACAACTCAGGTATGTGATGAATTCACAGACAGGGCTCATTCTGGTATGTCAGTATTTCTCTTGTGATTCAGCCTGGTCAACAAATAAAGCCCTGAAGTTCATAGTTACAGCTTGTGAAACCTCACAGAGATCATGGCACAGGTATGAAAGAAGGTGACATTGACTTTGCTTGTTTCTTTCTGAGGAGGGACTTTGTAATTAAAAACTGGTATCCTTTTTTAAAAGTCTTGATTCAAGGTTATGCACTCTGACCCACGGAGTTAGTTAAGAAAATATCTTGTTTCTAGTATTGAATTGTATGAAGGATAATATTTATGCTCATATTTATTGGTTTTGTTCATCTGTATTTCCATGGCATATTAATTTCTGCCCAGCCCTTTCTAAGCAGAAGCAAGAAATGTTTGTATTATGTTTTTTTTTAAATACAGAATTGCCCTAGTGCTTCTGTTACCTGCTGTCCAGGCCTCAATCTGGAGCTCTCTGGAGAGAAGATATGTCCACCTAGCCCTGTGCAGGGGCTATTAGTATATATTAAATACAGAATTTAAACTGACTTTTTAGACTATATGAATTAAAAGATATACTCAAATCTGAAGCCTTTTCAAGGAAGTTAAACCCAGAGCAAAAAGATACCTGTTTAAATGCTGGATTCTGAAATCCTTTTAGCTCAATGATACATATGTAAAGAAGTAAAGCTGATGTAAAGTGTAGGTAGCTAGAAGTACGTATATACAGTTATGCTTAGAAAATTGCTGTATTTTTCTGTACACTTGTACAGACATTTTGCTAAAACAAACCTCAATTTTTACAAAATTAACTATTACCAACTAGTTCATTCTTCTTTAATATTGTTCTGATTTCAGAGTTCCATTCTTACAGGCAGGGTGAGGCGATAAGATGGGGTACAGACTACTATGGCTGTTGGAAGGGCAGTACCTAGGGAGCAAAGGTACACAGAAAGTGGCAGCACTTCTCCACTAACCTACTTATGGAACTGATTGATAATATGAGAGTAGTTCAGAGAGGTGTCTTCCTGGTACTAGGTGGAGACAGAGGCTTCTCAGAGCGCAACAGGAAAAATGTCTTGAATCCTCAGGAGTCTCCTGGGAAGGTTGTAACACAGGCAAATAGAGTGGCAATGTGTTATTTTATTTCTTGGAGACTGAGCTTTACATCACAGGACAAGGGTTTGAAACCTTTGAATATAAAAGCTTTGAGATACACTCTTTCTCACAAGTGAGGTTAACACCTCAGCTGTAATCAGAAGGGGACACATGCAGTAAGATAACTAAGCCTTATTGCAAAAACACTTGGTTCTGAAACTAATTAATTGATTCTGCACTGATTGACTACTTGTCCTCTGTAATAAAGGGGCTTAAAGAACAAATGGTAGGCATACTGACTTTTTAGTTATGTTTTGTAGTACTCATTATAAGAAAGAAAAATATCTGTAAACAGCATTCCTGTATGCTCTGCCTAAGTAGATGGGCACTTGTCAAAAACTATTTAGTGTTTTGTAGACAACTTCTTCCACAAATATAAGCCCATTCCCTTTTCCACCTTTTGTTCCAGTTGTTCCGAGCGTGGCTACTGTTGTTATCATAATCTGTGTGAGCATACTCATTTTCATCATAACCTTGGGAGTCTATCGAATTCGAACAGCTCATCAGCACAGCTCTGCAGACAACGAAGGAAGTAAAGAAAATGAAATGGACTGGGATGATTCTGCTCTGACTATTACCGTCAACCCCATGGAGGTATGTAACTGAGCCTCATAGTACTATGTCATGATACAACTGGGAGTTACTGTCTGTCTGGGCTGGTAGCTTACTCAGCAGCGAGTTTTAAGCTTGGCAGAACAGTGTGTATACACTCAGGAACCCATCTCGCTTTTCAGCTCTGCACACCATGATAATACAAATTGAGCGCTTAGTGCAATCAATCACATATAATTACTAAATAGCATGGTGAAGAATTCTTGGGTACAACACCACTTCTCCATTCATAGTTGCACCCTAGCTCCACAAGATGATACAGTTACTTTGGTTTTTACCATTTAATGTACACACTAATACAGTAAAAGGAGGGAAAATGATCAGCAGTTTAAAGAAAGAAGCTGACATTGAAGGATTAATGTTAGCCTGCCTAACAAAGATATTTCTTATTGATATTCCATTTTGTTACAGTAGTTTTTGAATGTTTGCTACTGAATTGTATCGTATTTGATGCCTAATAGTCCCATAATGATGGAAAGCAGATTTCCCCAGTGTGTTAGCATTTCTAAATGTGGAATAAATGCTCACATTCTCCCAGCCCCTTCTACTGTCTCTCTTTCTTTCTTTAAATGTACTGTAGAAATACGAAAAGCCTCACCAGACAGAAGAGGAGAGTGAGGAGGAAGACACAGAAGATGAAGAGGAAGACACAACCAGTGCTGAATCAGATGAAAGTGAAGAGGAGGAAGAAGAGGAGGAAGAGGAAGTGATTGTCCAAAAGGGAGACAAACGGAGTGCCACCAGGCAAGAGCAGTTGGAGTGGGATGATTCAACACTCCCGTACTAACAGCTCTCCGGCCACATGCTCTTTTGTAACAACCAATACAGTGTTTTTTCAGAGTCTATGAGTTCATTGACAGGATTTGAACTTCTGCTTGCCTATTACTATTTTGCCTAAAATGATCTTGTTGTAGTAAGTGATAATGATTGATAGACCCTTTTCTTACACAACCCAGAGAAAACACGGTACAGACATACTGGCATCACCAGTAATAAAGTAATATAGAACATGGTCTGTTAGCAAGCGTAGTTCTCAATTTCCTGTTTCTACACAGCAGATACGTGACAAAAGTCCTGTCACTCAATACATAGAGGTTTTTGCCTTTGCTATTTTTTTCATACAGGAGAGATTTCAGCTTGTTATGAAGAATTACTTGTGTGGGTCCAAATAACAATTTTTATTTGACTTTACACTCTTACAGGTGTAAAATATAATTGACCTTCAAATTGGGGCAGAGTTTTAGTTCTACAGGTGACAGAGACTGAATTCCATTTGTCGTCTTGTCCTGCCTTCTTGGATGTTATCTTTTACAAGGGAATATCTAAGACTTTACACGGGCTGCATGTGTGCCTGTGTAGAGGTGGACATTTTTCCAGGCATGCTATCAGAACCCTCAAGACAGGGATTTTATCCAACCCAGCCAAGAGAGTTTGGAAAAAAAAAATGAGCAACACCAAGGGTCTGCTGAAAGTTACCCAAAAACTCCATTTTGTGTCCACAGATTGAGTAATATCTTATGCACAAGGTAAATTCTAATGGGATTGATTTACTGAAAACCTGTAGAGCAGCTCATTCGTTATGGATTGAGCAATTTGCAGCCAATCGATGCTTTAAACCGTCGGTCTTGTAAAATCATTAGCTTCCTGCAGGATCTTACTGAAGCAGTGGAAAGTAAGTGACCCCATTATTCCACAGCTATTTATGGTTGGGACTTACTTAAACAATGATTTTACATGAGGAAAATAGTCCCTTTTGCTTTAGTGAATGCCAGCTGGAACTCCTGTCTGACTGTACTCTGTGAAACATTATGCCCTGTTTCTTCTGTACCCTTGCCTACACATGAGTGGCGCAAGAGAAGGCGACAGGATACCCAACTGTCAGCTCTCTTTTGTGCTGATAATTCTCCTTTATTTCTTCTTCCTGAAGCCATTAATGTTGAGAAAAGGTTTTATAAAGTAACAGAACAAGAACAAATAAAACCTACCTGGAACCGAAAGAAGTCACAACGAAAACTAAACTCGTAAGAGGCTGAGAGAGTATTTTAGTTTGTTATGGTAATACAGCATATTTTTCTTAAACACTGTTTAAAAAAAAAAAAAAAAAAAAAAGAGAGATGACAAGCAAAGCTATGTACAATGTGTTAAGTCTGTGTGGTGTGGTTTTTGTCCCCCTTTCCTTAATTCTCTGCATCTTCAAATGCTGCAGCACTTGCTAGGATAACTGCTGTAATGCATAACAACCAAAATGGCATGGAAGTGAATGCTGCCCAGTGGCTTGCCCATTTATTGTTTTTTTTCTAAGTAAGTAAGTACTTGCTTCCTTTTCTTTACAATTTCATCATTGACTTTTGCATTTTGCTGTTTAAAATGAGCAGCTGCTGCTTCTCTGTCCCAGAGAAGCAGTCTGTCTCACCACAACAGGACCTTCCTGAGCACCCAGGAGTCGTAGTTGCACAGGGGAACTTGAGCAAGCTTGAGGGTATCGACCCCGACCCCTTTCAGTACTGAACTATGAGCAGCTCCTGCCTGTCTTGGGATATAGAGAATATAATTCCAGTTTCTGCAGGGAAATCTTGGCAGCAACCAGACCTTGTACTTAAATAACTGCAAAGTAAATGAGAACTCCTCTAAATTAACCTTAAAATTAAATTAGAGATCTTCATGAGCTTTTTTTGGTGTGCCAGGAATCATGTTGGCCCATGATTGTTAGGACTGCCAGTATAGAAGTTTTCTTAAGTGAGCAGTCCTGGTTTATTTTTATTCTGGTCTCTCACATGTATTAAACCTACAAGAATATTTTCAGAATCAAGCCTACACTTCATCTGCAGGAATAAAGATTGTGACATCAGCCAACATATCTGTTTAATAAAAAATTAATTTAAAAAATTCTTAATAGCTTGAACAGAAATTATTATTAGATTATTTCCTAGCATCCTGGTACCCTATATCATTTCCTAGTGTTACTTTTTGTTAGTGACGTGAAGCAGGCTCCTCACAATGCTTGTTATCTGCACATATCAGCAAAGCTTTGTGCTCAGAAAAAAATCCAAGATTTAAAATTAAAAGTAGATATTTAAAACTCAGTTTCAGATTTAAAACTGGACTTGACTTGACTTACTTTTAAATTATTTTTTTAAAGTTTCTATTATTCCTGATTATTGTTGTTAGCATAGCAAAAAATTAGGGCAAACAAATAGCAATTTACAAACCTTATAGTGATAGCTTTTAATTCTTTTATATGTTCATGTCTTCATCAGTGTGTTCCTTTATTAAATAGATTTTTATCTATCTTTTTGTTACTGGAAGCAAATATTTTTCAGGTCATACTGGTACATTACACAAAAAGCAAACAAAGTATTTTCTCTACTATAAGTAAACCTGCCTTTAAAACCTCAGCAAGGTAATACAGGCATGTGTGTTATCAGTAAAATTTGGGTTGAACAAAATACTCATCAAACTACAATCTATCAGTCATCATGCTTATTTTAGATTACTCAGTGGAGCGTATTATGCAGCATTTTTCATTCAAATAAACAGAAAAAAAAAAGCCTTTTCACCAAGTGTTAGTGAGAATTAGATAGTACGTCACAAACTGAACCGTGGAATTAAAATATGTGTATAGACATTCACAGCAAAGACTTAATGAGCAAAAGCCTACTAGTAGATTAACAGAGAACTACCACTTGTTCTAAATTAAATTTAAGATTATTTCCTCCCCTCAGTGAATTATTTTGGGTGTATACTGCTTGCTTAAAACTAAACCAGAACATCCACATACATCGATATATATGTGTGTGTATATGGATATAGGCATATACATATATATATATATGTATACACAAAAACCCATCAATACACATACATACATACCCATAGCTACACACACAAATATACCCACACATAAATACATACACACACATATACCCATAACTAACTACCCACGTACACCCATAAATACCTATAGATATCCATGTACACCCATAAATACTCATAAATGCCCATAGATGCTCATAGAAACCCATAAATGCCTATAGCTATCCATAGATACCCATAAATGCCTATAGACACACACATACACCCGTAAGTACCCATAGATACACAGACACCCATAGGTACATACATGCACACACATTTCCTCTCCACCCTGCAATCAAAAGCGCAAAAAAAAAAAAAAACCACACACACCCAAAAAAACCCCACCTCCTTTCCTCTCTGAAGCAAGTGTTTATGCTGCAAACTCAGAAATGGCAACTGCACTGTCTTGGCTACATGAGCTGTGATGCTTATCCTTAGCCCATTTGCGAGGCTGAGCTATGGAGCCACACAAATAAATGCAGTGGGGTTTTTTTTTGGTGTGTGTTTTTTGTTTTGTTTTGGGTTTTTTTGTTTTGGTTTTTTTTTTTTTTTAATGGTTGCAATAAAGAAGTGCTTCCAAAAAAACACCCCACATCTCTGAAGAGGCACGCGCAATACAGGACATCAGGAATTTGTGACACCAGAGGTCTGAAATGACATCACATCAGTGAATGCCTTTAAGTTTTTAAAATTCTATTCTAAGGCTGGTAAATGTGGCAAGAGCTACAAATAGAAATTCAAGATGGTGATTCACTGTTACACCGTATTATATAAATTAATATAACAGCCCAAGGAAGTTGCTTTTGTGATCAATAGTTCACTTTTTTGTTTTCACTTCTAGCCCCTCCACAGGAATTTATCTTTGCACTCTCAATATTTACTGCAGTGCCTGACACCAGTCCATATTACAAATAGATGCGTAGAGTTCCTGACATGTTTAGTACTAATTAAAATATAAAGTTACTTGTTTGTCAAGCAGACCATAGTATTCTGCAGTGGTGGCTCAACTGCATTGTAACTGTTTGTTTATTTCCCTTTCTGATGTGTTGCTGTGCTGGGCTTGCTGCAAGCACATGCACCATCCTTGCAGCATTCAGGAGGAAAAGACGACTTGGAAAGGGTCCAAGGGCTATAAAGTTCCTGTAGTGGGAATGAAATCCGATGTCTCCCTTGCAGGAGCCATCCCTGCCTGACCCTAAGCTGACAATAATGCCATGGGCCATTAGTAGCCCTGGGTTAAGCACTGGTCAGAGTGTGTTTTCCGTAGCAGTCCTTACTTCCCTTTGTCCCTTTCCCTGACCTGTAACCTGAGAGGCAGCTCTAACACTTACCTGGTGGAGATCTCAGCAGGTTGGGACATGACACTTCCTCCTCTGGAAGTTTTAGGGCCAGCACATGCACCACCCCAGTCATCTCCACCACCATCCCTGTTTAGCAGAAGAGGAGAATGGAAGACTTTACGGAGGTCGGAGCAGGTAGAGGTCTGGTGGAATGGATGCTCCTGGTATCCTAGAATATACATTAAAATACTAAAATTAAAGAAAGATATTTGCAAAAGCATATGGGTAATTAGAGAGTGAGGGGAAATTAAACTATGAGGACATCTCCAAGGCTTCAAGAAAAGTCTCCTGTCCCTGTAAGTCACATATGCTGACCAGGTTAAATATCTCAATACCAGTATATCCCCCACCAGTTTTTGTATGCTTATTAAAAGTGACACAAAACCCTCCTAGCAAAATACAATTTCCACATAAACAATTTCCAGGAATCTAGCAGTAGGCAAAGGAGCCAAGTGCTAAAAATTTAAGTGGCTGACATCATGGCTAACATCCTACATTATTTTTGGCAAATTTGCTTCACCTCTGTAGTGTGCAGCTGTTATACTGGATGTACACTGTATACTATTTCTGCACTAGTCTTAAAAAGTACCAGTAAGTTACTGGCAAGAGACCAGCTCATTTGGCATAAAAATGAAGCTGTTTGTTAGAGCTTCTAAAAACGTGTTTTAAATATATTTAGATATTTGTTTCCTGATTAAATTCTGGTGTTGAAAATAAAAAATAAAAAAAAAAAAACAAAAAAAACCCAGTGACATCATAAGCAGAATTTTGAGAAAACATACACTAACTGATACATTATTTCGCATATATAAAAATTTGTATACATACAAATTTCAAGTATTATTTTATGTACGTGTTTTTATATATAATATATTAATTATCTAGGCTGGCAAGACACCTCTTCTTTTATGCAGCGTTTTCTATGAAGCTGCATGGATTCAGGCAGCACATCCAGAGTTGCTCTGAGACTGTCTGGAATCCTCGAATCAAAGCATGTAACAACTGTGCCCTTAAAATGAGCCCATTTATGGCTTTTTAGGATCACAGTCAGATGCTGGTCATCTTGCTGGTTAAGCTGGATATCACAGACAAATGGCCAATAAGCTCTGGTTCTACCCCAATAAAATCAGTGAACAAAAACAGTGGAAATATTTGGCAGAACCTAGACGCGTGCAGTAGCTTCACTTTTATGTTTCACTTACTTTTTGACCATAAGCCTTGGGATTAACACACCTCTGGATGATCCCTGTAGCTGTGGGCCTTTACTTTGTATCCACTTCAGGCAGTTCTCATACACCCGTTGGGCAGATCTAAGGAGGAAACAGAAATGAGAAAAAGGTTTGTCAAAACAGAAGTAAAAGTACCTTTGAAACAACTAAAACTGTCATTACTGTTAATTGTACATAACACTGTACTTATAAATATCATCTTCCTCATGTTTCAACCAGGATCACCAACCATAGAGCAGCATTCGGCTTCTGCCTCCTCAGGCCATGCTGAGAAAGATGCCAAGCTTGTTCATGCCACGTCCTCGCTGCCCACAGAGCCGGCAAGCCACGTAGTGTACAAGTGTGGCTTCAAACAGCCCTGGAACGCCAGCCACCCTTGTCCCTCAGAGATCTAGGTGTTATGTCTAAGCCATGCAACACTTTGCACTATAATATAAATACTTTCTACAGCACCCAGAAGCAAACAGCGATCCTGTTGAATCTTTGAATATATGAGTTAATTTTATTTTTTCTTTTTTTTTTAAACAAGCAGCATGGGGAGTTTTTTAAGCTGAAATTTATCAGGTCTCTTAATGCAGCATGTTTCAGATTTCTGGTGAAGGAGATGACAGTCTCAGATGAGCCAACAAAAGAAAGCATACCCAGTGATCAGACTGTTTCCTTCAGCACTAGGGTGTTTTATTGTTTGGTTTTTGGTTGTGGTTTTTTTTTTTTAGTCTCTCCTAGACTCCAGATTCTTTTTTATTAGCATGGAGAATAAAGACAGATTTGAAGGATGACTATTAAAGCTATGGCAGAGTAGAACACGTACTCTGTTAACACACCCAATCTCAAGAAATACTGCTGCTAAACCTATCAGGAAAGTTACTCCAGCGTTATCTCAGAAGGTAATTATATTTCATTACCTTTGTATGAGTAACAAAGTACAAGCCTGGCATGAGTTTCTTTTCATATTTTTTTCTTTTTCCTACAGAAGACATCATCATAAAATAAAAATTGACAATGCTTAAACAGAGAAAAAGTGAAAGGGAAGCGAGGGCTTTCATTTCATAAACCTCTGTCTAACAAAGGAGTTTAAAATAATAAACAAATCTAACCCATATTATTGAAGCTTAATATGAGAAAATGAATCCAGGAGGTTTTGTATGCTCCTCACCTCATTCCTGGTGATGAAAAGGCACTTACCAGATTGGGTACCCTTTTGCCCTGGAGGTACTTTGCTGCCCTTTGAGCCGGTATCGACAGTGGTTCACTAGTTACAGTTTCCTTTTCTCTGCCTGTGAAGAGGCATGATGACACTGGCATCCTTTGCCAAGTGCCAGGAGCCCCGTAGATGAAAAGCACTGTCAGAGAGCTTGGTGGTGTGACGATTCAATAATCCTGTTGCAGTTCTACTTACAGCCCTCCATTGTGGAGCACCCTATACACAGGCAAAATGAATGGCACAGTGGTTACAGGCAAGAACTTCGGGCTCTCATTTCATTAGTTATTGCCTATGAAGAAACACTCACAACAGTTTGAAACATGACAAACATTTAAAACAGTTCAGAAAAAGCCCTCATGCCTATTTTCAAGTCTAACTCATGTGGAAATTGTGCATTCATCAGCTGTTGAAGCTGCAGGGCCATGCACTGTCAGTATTCATGCCTGTGCTGAGAACAAAGCAGCAGAATTTTTTTCCCCAGCTAGGTCCATTGGATGATAAAAGAGCAGCTTTCACTAGGCGAGGCGCATAAAGCCTGCCAAATGTAAAGAGCTGTCTCCAAATGGGGGACAAAGGTTTTACAATCGTATTCTATACTCATACTGTAAAAACGCAGACAATTTCATGGGAGTAAAAGGCCCTTCTGCTGGTCCTAGCATTTCTTTTGTGTAAATCTGGATACAGTTTTCAGGGGTGTTTATCTTCCTAACTGGATATAAAATTCTTTCAGGTTCCTTTAGGCATATTAACCCATAAAATAATTTTTGGCTGAAGTTTTCAGGATATCCTAAGGGAAAAGAACCACTAAACAAATTGTTAAAATTACAATGTCTTTTTTCTTTCTACTCCTGCCTCCCTTAAATACAGAAACAGGTACAAAAGGCTTGATCAGATAACCTTGACCAACTGGTGACTACAGTGCCATTTGAAACCAGTACTCAAATTGGCAACAAATTCTCGTCTACAATCTGCTTAATGTGCACACATACAGATGAGAAGATGGATGGTTGTTTTAACTGAGCAGGCTCTTTGGAATGTGGAGTGGATCAACAGTTCTTTTAGAAAATCGAATTATTATTAAAGGAAGAGTGAACAGGCAGGTAGGAGAGAATAAAGCACGAGTAACAGATAGAAAGAGTTACTGTTTCCAAGTTGATGTGAAAAAAGCTGGGATTGAATCTTCTAGAAAGAAGAGAGGTTAAAAGCTTGAGTGTCCAACAGTAAGAAAATGGAAAGATGTTATTTTTTCATGCCCAGAAGAAACAGAATCAACAAGAAGGAAAACAAATACAGGATGTTGAAGGGTTCCAAGATGATCCTGAGTATATGCACACGTGCAGATATGTGTCTATACAGATATCTATATATGTACACAAAAAAAAAAAAAACAAAACAAAAAAAAACCACATAATCATTCCCAGCATGGAGATGATTACTGTGGTAATGAACTAGAACCTTGAGCTACTGAGCATGGTTGCTGCTCTCTGTAGCTGCTCCATTAGTTGCAGTTGCACGATCTCCAGCAGAGCTCGGAAGGGAGCAAGACCACGATACATGTTGCTACACTGTACCTACATTAAAAGTAGGAAATGGTTTACAGCCAAGGCGGTCCATGGTGATTTGGGCCAAAATGTTTTTTTTTGGTTTTTTTTTTTGTTTTGTTTTGGTTTGGGTTTTTTTTGGGGTTTTTTTTTGTTTGTTTGGTTTTTTTTGTTTTGGTTTTTTTTTTGCTGGGTTTTTTTTTTGGTTTTTTTTTCTGTCTGTAGTGACTCAAATTTAATGGTACAGTTACCACACATTTTAATTTGAGGTGAGAAACAGAACCTTTGCACACATACAACTGTGTCAATTAGGTTTAGAGATTTTTCTACAACCAACATACTCCATAGGTTGGATGAGGAACTGGGAACAACCAAGAGAGACTGTACTCCGTGTTGCAAAGGTCCTTAAGTGAACTTTTTGTAATAATCCAATTTCCTAAGTGACCAGATAGTTAGGAATCTTGATTTTTTTTTTTTAAATACACAAGATTAAAAAATTTTCAAGGATAACGATCAACCCTGGACAATTCTGAGAGCTGAAGCAATCACCTCTGTTCTCAGAAACAACCATTGGCATGTTTACTGTTAGGTCTTCCACAAACGGATAAAAAAATATAGAAGGTACATCTCCAAAGATGTTTTTTATATTCTGTTGTAAATACCGCACCACCAGAATCTTGAGTTAATATTTGATTGTGGTTAACGGGCAGATCTGCTCAAAAGGTCATCACAACAGGGATGGAAAGATGCACCTGAGCGGGTTATTGCTTTGCAGAGTAACACACACTACGGTTAGGATTCCCAATGCCTGTTTCATCTAAATTTCAGTGTGTTTAGAAGTTGCTGCTAGGCTCATTAAATCCTAGAAATAAAGATTAGTAGACAGACAGAAAAAGTAGCACAGGTAGAGTATTATGCTAACAGTGCAGAATTGTACCCTAGAATGTATTTTCTAGCTGGGGGGCTGGGGGGTGGTGTTTCAACCTATTTAAATATTTCTAAGCCTGGGGCTTCTGCTTCCCCAGGAGATTATTCTAGAGTCTATTAGAATGCACCATTAGAAAGCTTTTCCTGATAATGAATTTAAATAATCCTTTTTTGTAATTTTTATCTCATTAGTCCCAGTTATACCCTTTTGCACCACCCTAAGTAATTCCTCTAACTGTGATTTATATCCTTTGAATATTTTTAGATAGTTATCAAGTTCATTGCCTTTAGTCATTTGTTAGAGAGGCTGTGAATCCCTCCTCCCAATTCATTCCTTCAGTCTCACACTTCTTACCTTTTCATGAAATGTCCTTAATACAGCAACTAAAAACCTGATATTTTCCGTCAATTAGTCATGGTCAGTTCATTCTGTTTAAGTGCTCTGTGTTGATATGTGTCACTGCATAGGTTGTCAAAGGTTAAACAATAAAATTATACTGAAACTTGATTTTTTTTTATAAATCTTTGCTTTAATCTATGGATAAGTTTTCATAGAACATGAATTTGGCAGTGTCTTTTATGTCAGTATGATTTAGCAAAACCAACCAATAAACATTGGAGCCAATCAAAGTAGTAATTTGTTAAAATTCAGATTGTCATCATTAATTTGACAATGGACATTGTCACCCATGTGCCCATGCTTTTAGGTGTCCCAGCACTAAACAGTAACTACTACCAATACAGCCCTTTAAGAGAGATCAGTATGTGTTGTTTCTTTTCAAATTTCATTGGTAGAATGCACCTGTTTTCTAAAACAAGTACTCAAGATTTCTATCTGTGTATTAACTGCTGCTAAGAAATAGAATTGTGCTGACGTTTCCGGGTGTTGCCATGCCTAGCATTATATGGCACATTTGCAAGGCATTTATGGTCTCTGACTGGCACGATGACTATACAGTTAGTTTTCAAGCATGCCTCAAGCAAACCTCTGTTCTCTGGCTCAGAAGCCTGATGACACAGGCAAATGGAAAGGATGGACAAAGTCAGCTTGAGTCTTTTAATTTATGTATTTCCTTACTCTACCTCAGCCTCCTGTACCTGAAAGCCAAAGCTGAACTAAAATGCTTGTGCTCAAAGGCCCACTGCATCATTAAGACCCGACTGAAATAAACTGTCTTCCTCATTTGCTTTGCCTAAAAGGACTGATGTACAAGGGAGAGCAGGCACGCTAAGCCTTCTGGTGTCGGCCTAGGGGTGCTACCTGCTTCCCTCGTCACATCTCCGTCCCTAAGAGATGGGGTGTACACCTAGCATTGCACCAATAACATCACAGAGAAAGACAAATTGCCACCAGTGGGGTAAGGTCACACGATCCAAGAAAGCTAACTGCCTTGGCAGCGGCTGATACAATGGATGAGAAAAGCTACCAGAAATACCTTTCATTTTTCTAAAAAACTCTGTAGTAGTATAGCTTCCTGTCACTTCTCTGCCCACCTTTTCAAAACCAGCCATTGCATGAAGAGTAACTTAAGTCTAATAGACTAGGTGGGGAGATGACTAAGCCTTGCAAGATGAGTTTGCAACACAAAGGGAGAGAAGAAAGAAGATGAATTCCCGAGCAAACATGTAACACATGACTTAAGTTCTGATGAGCAGCCGAACAGGAGTCAGACATTCACCCTGAATATTTTTAGAGTTTGGTGAAAGGAGTCGTTGCTAGTTAGAACCAACCATACAGGTATGAAATATCTTATATGTTATTGAGAGTGTAGGATTTTTAAGAGCAGAGAAATAATCTCATCATGTTGAATGTCGCAGCTCTGAGCTCTGATTGGCTGGGACAATGCTATTTCATGTTTCCTCATAGCTTAACAGTAAAAGCAGTACTTCACCTACCTGCAAAGATATAGAACTTTTCACACCCCGTTCACCATTTCCCAGATTTGCCTCCATGCTGGTGCATTAGTCCTTGTTGAGGAGCAGTAGCTGCAGTTGGTAGCATGTATTTTGTAGCTAGGGATTGTTCCCTGGGAGTCCGATCTCTGTGTAGTTGTGGCCACTTCTATTGATAATAAAAAAAAGATACCAGATGAGATTCAAATAAACATATCCTCTATGGTTGCGACCCCTTAAGTGTGTCTCAAAGCAACAGACTCTTCAGTCCAGGGGAGGTGCTCATTATATAAAATATCTTAATGTATATCCGAAACAATCATAAACCACATCTTGAAATGTCTTGTTGCAGATGCTAAATACATTTATGAAAACGTGAATCTAAATTTATGCAGAACGATGAATTAAATTACTATATGGAATGAAAAATGTGAATATGAAATGAAAATGATTTCTGAACATAGATACAAATCTATTGTTTTTTTAAAAAAACCCAACATTTTCTTTATGAAAATGTACAGTAAATTTTGACACATAGTAAAGTACATGAAGCCTAACTTTACATATAGTGGGAATAAGTTGTACAGAACCCCTTCCATGGTGTATTAGCATATTTCATAAAAGCCATGCCAATTTGCACAGTCATTTATGAATTAGAGATTGCCAATATACGTATGTTTTCCATATGACTGATTAAATGCATAATGGAAAGAGATTTGTTATTTTAAAACTTGGCCTGTACATCTGTACATGTATAAAACCAGATTCATTTTTGTGGTCACTATGGCACTTTCTGTGAATTGGCCAATAAATATAATTTTAGAATTTCACATAAAAGGGGATGTTTTGTAATCGTTATTTCACCAGTTACTGGGATGTTCTTGCTTCCTGAACAATAACCCTTAAACACCATCACCTCTGGTGGCTAAGGTTAAATACCTGGTCTACATCTGTCAGCTTTTTTGCTGATTCCTAGGGAGGGACATGCCACATGTTAAAAGACTCAGTTTGAAAGCATGTGTGTAACTTTTCATCCTTCTACTGAATATGGAAAGGGAAGCAAGGGAAAGGGAACCTTCTGAAGAGTTGTTGGTATTTACATTTAATAGCGATCTATTTTCACACTTCTTTTTGGTCTGGTAAAAGATGATAAAAGATTGGAGAGAAAGATGATTTTATGATATATTACACACATACATACACATTACACTGTGAAACAGTAAAAAAGGGAAAAACACAGTTTTGTGTCACCTGCCTATGAATTACGTTTGCACACGTAAGTGATACATGTGATCTCATCACATATAGGAACATACCTGACTCCTCTTTTCCTTCTGCTCTGTCTAGACCTCTCTGTTAGCTCCTCAGACTTAATCCAGTTCTTTAATGAGATGCCACACTGATTACGTAAGGTAAGATTTACAAGTCACAATACAATAAAAACTCAACATACATATTTCATTAGCCACGCTCAGTTAAGAACCCAGCATCAGTTAGCTTAGATGCAATTCACAATCACTGTCTCCAATCTTTCCTGGCTTGTGCTGATCAGGATGAGTGCTGAAAGCCACATCAGGCTTTGCACTCCTGCTTTCAGCTGGCATAGCATCCCACAGCTGGCTGGAGTTTTGGAAATTCAGTGGATGGAGTATATACTTAGAAAACAGCTTTTCCTTTAACATCAAAATTCCTGCCTATATGAAGGTCAAGTATATGTAAAATATCATAAAACATTATACTTATCTGTACACATGTGCAATAACCTACGGGGCCCTCTTACTAGGCATGACCTTTTTTGAAGTCAAAGTATGTAATGGTTCATTCAGAGTAAATATGTATTAAACAGATTATATTCATTTTTAGCATCTTACCAACCTGTTGTTATTTAGACTGCATAACAAAATTGATTTTGTACCTAAGAGGAGAAATATTATCTGAGTGATTGTTTCCAGTTTTGAAGACTGGCCTTAAACAGCCTATAAAAGAACTGTCGTCTTCTGCTTGTGTACAAATTTTGAGTTTACAATAAGAATATAGCTGTATTTTTTACAAAACACAGCAATGGAAATTGTCATTAGATAGACATTCACAATGGAGATGATCAAACACTGGAACAGAGTGGCTGGGCAACCTCCATCCACGGAGACAGTCAAAACTTAGGTTGAGGCCCTGATCTGACTTTAAAGTTGAGTCTAACTTTGAAGCTGGCTCTTCTTTGAGGTGGAGAGGTGGTAGGAGCTGGACCAGATGACCTCTAGAGGTCACTCCCAACCTGATTTGCTCTGATTCTGTGCTGTAATAGTTTACAAGAGTTACTGTGGTTATGCTTACTGACCAAATGTCTCATTCTTTTACTTTAAAGGGTATTGCTCCATAGTTTTTGAGATCTACTGTTCCAAGATTTCAGCCTCCAGGAGGAGCGAGTTTTACATAAATCCCTCATACTCCAGTTCACATAAACTTGACTTTGGTATAAAGTTCCACTTCCTCTTTACCTAAGGAGAGCCAAGATGATGTATTTAAATAATCCTTCCTGCACTCCTGAAAGCTTATCCCCTTTAGTGTAACACAGGATTAAATACGGTCATTTTCACTTTTTAATAATAAAGCTTCCTGAGGGTCTGAAATATTACTTGGGAGTAGCTGTGCTGGCTGCACCACCCAAGCAAGACCGGGCCCATCACCAGTTTGCATATCTCCAAGGCTTGTTTTCTTAATAGAAAAAAAAAAAAAAAAATTAAAATCTAATTATCCTTTCCTCCTCAGGGAGCAATTCCTGCCTGTCTTTCCTCTCCTCTCATCCTTCAATGCAATCTGACTTTATACTTTTTTTTGTGTGTCATTAGTTAAAAGAAAAAAAAAAGAGGAAAGGAAGAAGATTGTGTCACATCTTAGTCCCAACCAGAGTAACCAGCAGCTCCTGGCACTCTCTCTCAATACAGACTACAGGGCTACTACACAATGACCTGAAAAGACACGCAAGTCACTGCAGGCTTTGACTATGAGTTTTGTTTTAGCAATTTAAAGGGCTGTAACACCGATCAATAATTCAGGATGCGGTTCTGAGAAGTCCTGAGTCTAGACCTAATTAATCACAATGAAACTGCAGCGATTCAAATAAACAAACCAAAATGAGTTATGGGTGCTCTAGAAAAAGAGCCTAAAATTTTCCTCCCTTTGTGACTATTCGTAAATAAATATTAGAAAACATTGTCTGCTAATAACTAAGAAATAATGTTATGTGTTTCATTTAAAGATTTCTTGAAGAGCTTCTGAAAAATCAGTAAAATGTGAGCTAGTGCATCTTTATAGCTTCTATAAATCTCTCTGCAATAAATTACTTATTATATAATATACAATAATTTTACTGATAATTTTATGAATAGAAATAATTTCATTCTATTCATAATTCCAAGCCTTTGTTGCCTTTGCAGGTTCTCTAACTCCATGATCTTCCTTCCTGGCTTTAGAAAAACTTCAAAAAATGATAGTGGTTTATTTTATCTAAAAAGATATCTCAAGCAGTCAAACACAATGCTAAATCTTCCCCAATTTGGGAAGCTGAAAACCTCCTAACACAGATGCACAAAACTTCAGCATTTTTTTTTTCTTAGCTCCACACACAAGATACACTAGGAAGAAAAATTGGAAATTAAAAGTTAACAGATTATAAGTCATAGTTTATAATGGTTTTTTTGAAAGTTGTAGCTGGTCAAATGATATGCTATTACACATGAGATGCGAAAATGTATGCAGGAACAGATTTAGGACCAACAGATTTGCATCTGCCTTCCTGTCACACAGATTATTCTAGACCACACAGTTTTTAAATTTCCCTGGTTGCCTCTGCATGAAATGGCTTAGGAAGAAAGCTTACCAAGGGAATCAAAGAGTGACTTACAGCAAGGAAGCTCCTAGAGCCAGCAAATTTTTCAGCTGGGACTTGAGTAAATCCCTCTGACTCCACAAGCAGAAGTAACTGCTCAGAAGAAAAAAAAGAAAACAACAAGAAGAGAAAATTATTTTTAAACATACATAAATGAGAAAAAATGCTGCAGAAGTTCAGAGAGAAAAATTAATCTGTGTAACAGATTTTGGTAAAACAAAATTAACACTCAGCCACCTCCAAATTTCCCAAGACCTTGTAAAATGCCATGTGCGATAAAGTTAATGGTGCTAGAAGGAGACATTAACAGAGATGTGTACTAGACACAAAAATCACTAGAGACCTTGGAGTGAGGAAAAACAGATATGTTTGTCTGTGTTTGTAATTAGAGGGTTTGAAATGTCTTCCTCTTCTGACCTTTTTAAAAAAAAAAAAAGTGTAATTTCATAATTTCCCTGAATGTAATGATGGATTAAGAGGGGAAGAAAATGTTTAGGCACATTATTGCACACATCAGTCTTAAGACAGAGTTCACGTAGAAATAAAATAAAAACCTATGGCATTTTAGCATTTAGTGAAAGAGTTCAACTAGGTTTCTAATATTACTAAAAAATTGTAAGCAGGGCTTTATTTTTAACCCTTTCTAGCTGCTTTTTCACAGGTCTGGGTGCAGGTCACAGCAATTTGGAAGTAAAGGAAGGATTCTGTTCTTGCTGTCTTTCAGTGTGGCAGTCACTGAGGAAAGCAAGAGCTGCAGATGTTTGTGAGGTTTATGTATTCAGTTTCAGACTGAGAGTTTCAGGGTGATGCCTCAAGCTCAGTTAAATCTTTAGAACAAGCTAAGTATTTTTCTGTTGAAGAGATGGTCAGCTCAGTTTATGGAGAGCCTCGATGGTACTGTTTCATCTTACACTCTTCTACCTTACCCCATACTGTGGTATCTGAGAGCTTTCTACATTTTTTAACTGCTTTCTACATTTTTTTCCTTCAAGCAGATGTTCATGACAAAAGGAATCACCATCCCTATTAGCAACTCCAGCAACAACCAAATACTCAATCAATCTCTTTGTAGATTAAATGATCAGAAGAGCCCTCAACAGTGACATCCATAGTCTGCCTTTCTGCAGGTATAAGCAGCCCTCTGCTTTCTCATTTTTCAGTCTGTCTTCACCCATAAGTGAAAATATTATTCAAAACAGAAATAATCATTCTATAGGGAATAAAAATTTCAAAAATGTAACCCAGATATTTCTAGATTTTGAAATGTTTTACAGTGCAATACCTTTGTACGTATATTTTAAAATTTTGCTGTTAATCTGCAGTCCCAAAAGTCTGAGCCACCCTGCAGAATATTCCTGCCTTGCCTATTCCAGGATGCAGACAGTTGTTTCAGAGCACATGCTTTTCTTTACAGGAACACTGTCCATCCCCTGTTCCATGTAATTTGCAGAAGGGTAGTTTGACAACTGCTGCTTTACAACAGCTCCATCCAGCTGCTCAGCTTTGTCTCATCGATTTCCATTGTCTGAGTGATGTTCAGCTGCCTGTTGTGGCCTGTTCAGTACTTATCTTGTAAGGTTTTCAGGGCAGTCTTTCTACTGCATGTTTTATAGACTATAGCATGGAGGATCCTTGGATTTAATCCCATGAATGATACGACATAGAACGGAAAACAATAATAACAACAACAACAAATGCTACCTGGAATGTGGCATGGCAGAGCAGATCAAGATGAGCCTCAAATATGCCAGCCTAGATTCTCTTTTCCTACCCTTTTTGTCTGTCATCTTCAGAAGACTCTTCATCCTCCTCTGTACTTCACTTTCCCCACCTATGAAATGGAACTAAAAGGACGTTTCTTGTTAACTTTTCTCATGTATAGTGTGAACCCTACTCATCCTAAGTCCTACATAAAAGCTTCTGTAGCATGCTAACTACTCTAATATGATACTGCAGATTATAAATTTTATTGTTATATGCAAATATTGTTCTCTCACTGCTCATTTGGAGACTCAATCTGACTGCAACCTCCAACTGCCTAAGAGTGACAGGCTATGTCCAGGGAAAGCAAACTGCAGTAGTAACAATCAAGTCCTAATGAAATTAATTACTTATACTGAAAATATTTTTCTCCTTAAATACATGACAAATACATAAAGATATGGCAATCCCTATACATTAGGGGAAGTGCAATATAAAAAAAAAAATTGAGTATTCAAGGCTACAGAAATCTCTGATTTTATAAACAATAGGTCCAGATCTGAAGTGGTCTAGGAGACCTGTAGAAATTCATTACAATAAACTGCTCTACATTTGCTGAATATTAACCTAAGTATTAATAACACATTTACAGTCAATGAAATGTCTTCCTTCATATAAAGAGGCACAGCAAACTCCCTAAAAATATTTAACAAACCAAAAAAAAAGAATTAAAAAAAAATAAACACTAAGACAGCCTCAACATTGCCATCAAAAGATGGCTACCTACTAACTCTGCCAAGACACCACATGTTAAAAGCGAAACCATCTCACTACTGACCTGGTACTACGTAGGTAACGGTGGTGTTAATGATGTATCACAGAATGGTTGAGTCTGGAAGGGACCACCAGAGGTCACTTTGTCCAACCCCTGCTCCAGCTGGGTCACCCACCCCCAGAGCAGGCTGCCCATGACCATATTCAGATGGCTTTTGAATTTCTCCAAGGACGTAGATTCCACAACCCCCCTGGGCATCCTGTGCCAGTGTTCACTGACCCCCACAATACAAAAGTGTTTCCTGATGTTCCGAGGGAACCTCCTAGGTTTCAGTTTGCACCCAGTGCTTCTTGTCCTGTCACTGGGCACCACTGCAAAGAGCCAGGCCCTCTCTTCTTTCCACCCTCCCTTCAGATATTTATACACATTGGTGAGATCCCTCATGAACCTCTGTGAATGACAGAACTCACGCCGTTTCCCTAGTACCTAGATTTCACCTATTAATATACCTCTGCCTTTTTTTACACCTTGGACTTCAGGACTTTAACAACCTGAAGAATCCAAACTAGGCACCGTATCAGCTGAGGTTATCAGATTCTGCTTACCCACATCAGTAAAATATTTCTCCCCTTATATACTATGGCTCCCCTTCTTCTCCCACAGTTCTCAATAAATATCTAGCCTTAAACTAAGGCTCTCATTCAGTCAACAAAGATCAATACCTTGATGAAACAATACATCTGTTGCTTGTGTAATGTGCTTTATAAATTGATTAGTTAACGCTGCATTTTGAATCTTTTGGTACAGAGGATGAGATAGGAATGCAAGCCACTCATTAGCCTCTCTGACTTGACAAATAGAATCAACTCAGATTCTCTCTTAGCAGTTTATCGGTGAAAAAAACAGTTCTATAGGGGAAGCAGTTCCCAAGATGACTTGATGCAAAGGCAGCTGGATTGGAAAGGGCTCAGCACCTCAGGTGAGCTGCCAAATAAAGGCAGTTGCACTGACTCCCCAGTTTGCCCAGAAGTAGAGCAGTTGTGTCTGCAGGGCACAGAATTCAGGCTAGTCAAGGCTGCTGTGCCTGAGCTGGTTTAGGTATAAGCCAGGCTGGGTGTCTCCATACAATGCTCCATACAGTCACCTTGTGTTTGGCACAGCTTACCAGCTCAGACTCGGTGCTGTCTACAGTAAACGAAGATGGGCTCCACACAGAGGCCTTGGGGTGCTTTTCATTACCCCCCCTCTGCATGCTTTCACAGATACTAAAAGCCCCTGGAGCATCCAAGATACCAAAGCCCCTCAATTAGCCTCAAAAATGGAGAGCTGACTATTAAAAATGTTCTCCTAGCTTTTTAAAGCTGGCAGGCTGGCCTCTAACAGTCACTGGAATTTTTTCTTCCATATTCTGCAGCATGCTCCTCTCAAAGTCTTTATGTGTTGTGCCTCACTGATACTGTTGTTGAAACATCCTTTGTCTCTTGTAAAGGGGTTTTCTTACCCAGAAACAGGCTTCTGCTTACATGGGCAGTGATTCATGGGCAGTGTCGTTCGGAACTGAATTGAAATCTCTGGAGTGCATCACAACTGGGCTTTGCCAGTCGTCACTACTTGAGCTACTGTCAGACTCTGTGTTGAGCTGAAATTTCTATTATACTATCTAGATTTAATAGCTGCTATTAATACAACTTATGCTTCATTAAGCATGAATTCGAAGTGAACCAGGCTCTGAAGCCCTGGTTCAATAAAGTGCTGAAGGACAAACAGAACAACTATTTTTATTCCTAGAAGTGTCAGTAGGATTGAGAAGAACATTTCTTTCCACTGTATATCCACCTCAGAACTGGGTGGTTCTTTTAGACTGACAATTCCCTCACAGATTGATTTTTTTTTTCTTTAAATAAAACTTAGCTTGTCTCAAGCTTAGACAAAAGGATAGTGAATACTACACTGAAATACACACTTATTCCCACTTTAAAAAAAAAAAAAAATCTGTAGCATAAAACCTCCTAGTTAAAAGAAAAAGTCCTTCTAACTCTGCTTTGCACTTCCAAGCACAACTGAGGTACCTTCATTTGAATGAGTCTGCCTTAACCATCTGCCCATTGCCAAATATTCTCCTGCAGCAACATTAAGATGCCTGATGTCAGGCAGATGTCACAGAAGAGACTGGTGCTGTGTCCTGCACAACGGGCACACGCCCAGTAAGCCGCTACTGCAGCATTCTCTGGCCACGTGGATGCATGGCCATGGGGCAGCAAGCAGACTGTACACTGGCCTGGCTGTTCCTTCATGGACAGTACAGATGTCTTGCGTATTTTCTAACACATATGCTCATAGGAAAGGCTACAAATGGACACAGAATCAAGTTACAGATTGGAAGGCAGCTCTGGTTCATCAGATTCTCAATAGTGATCGCTTTTCTAAAATAAGAAGCTTTGCGGTAACTGAAAGCAGTTCAGCAGCAGAGTGTGCTCCTCTCAGGAACAAGGTTCACAGGAAGACCCTCTAAAAAGTAAGAGCCTTAGTTCTGGCTTCATATACCTCCCTTTATTCCAAAGCATGTTCAAAGCAGGGTCAGATTTATATCTCTGTAAGAGCTGCCAGTCTTTGGAAGTTATCACAGAATAACTAGTTACCTTGAAGTAATTTATTTCTGAGCCCACGTACCCAGTGGGATAAGTGGAACACCCCCTCAGTATCACCATGGCTGGGGCCCGTAACAGCACACAAAGAGATATTAGTATGGAAAGGTGGCAGTTTATAGAAAGACAGAGCTCCTAGTCCAAAGGAGGTAGGATACTGAGGGAGCGGAGGGAGATGCTGGTTAAAAGGAGGTTATGAAGGCAGGGTCTGTGAAGCAAGTGACACATGGACTGGGTGCACAAGTAAGGCAATTAGTGCTGTGCAGTGTAAGACTCAGATCAATACTGCCTGATCAGGGTTGGCAGGCACCAGACACCTGTTTAAGTGCATTCATTTTGTGCAACTCTAGTTCACAGGAGTTGTGATTGACTTTTAAGGAGTTACATGAAGAAGCTATTCAAATGCCAAGACTGCTTCCAGTTATTCAGCTTTCACAAATGTGAGAAAAACAGTGAGTCGTCTTTGAGTTACATGTTTCGTTTCTTGCAAGCCAAGCAAAGGTCTATGTTCTACTTTAATAGGATACGTAACTCAAAGCGTGCCTGCTTTCTTGTTTTTGTAGATGGATTGTTGACTCTTAGTGGCTCAAAGATCTGTATCTCCTGATGTACCCTGTAGGTACATACCTTCCAAATAGCTTCATCATTGTATCCTAGCACCTGGGACTAATTTTGTCTTCCTTCTGTCATTCATCTGTTATGGTTGTGCCTGCTTGAATTCTTTGTTTCTCAATAGACAAATGTCACCTGTATATCCAGTCACGCTCTGCGGCTACATAAAGGCTTTAAGATTACATAGCCTATTTTGCCCACGGTACAGCAGTGAGGGGGATAATCCAGGAATATTTCAAGTCTCGATTGTTTGAGTCTTGTAATGACAGTAAGTTACACACTCCAGAAGTCCCTCATTCTACTAAGTCTTCCATTCAGCTTGTCCTTTCTAAGGCCTCCAATGTTAACTCCACAGTTACCTAAGCTTTCCAAGTAATCTGAAACAGAACATGATTATATAGGGTGCTCAAGATCCCAGTTACTCTGCGTCAAAACTTGACAGAAGTCCCCTAATAGTGTACTTTATCCACATCAGGCTGTATCAAGACCAAGTTCTACAAGAAACATGTAAATTATCCTTAATAGTCACCAAAGAGAAGTAATAAGCTGCAAATATTTAAAGTTCTATAGAATGCAAAGGAATATAACCATTTGGGAAAAACATACAAGAAATGATGGTAGGAGAGAAACTAACCCTTCATGATAAACTACCTCAGGAAACCCCCCTTTCTCCTCCCCAGGGAGCTACCACTACTTAAACATCTCCTTCCAACTACTCAATTTCCAGATCAGAAAAGCATCTAATCCTTCTGCCCTCTAAAACTTTTATACCATGAAGTGCATAGAATTTGAAATGGTTAAAAATAGCACAGGGACACCTTTCTGTATAGTTTAAAATGAATATATTCTTTAAAATATAGTTATTCCATCCTACTGGGCCTGAGTTCCACTCTACCCACTGAAACTATTTTAGAAGGCGTTGCTGCCATTAACTTCCATTCAACTTCTCCGCCAATCAGAACAGTTTTGCCGCCCGCATGGGATGGCCCACAGAAGTCAATCCAGGACTGGCACTCTGGCTACGTTTACGTGGCACAACACGGTGCTCTGATGAGCTGCTTGAACAAATCAGCTTGCTGACAGAAAACTTCCATCACAGGGCTACTTAAAAGATCTCTATTACTTGTGCAAAGATTTGAACTGTACTGAGCAAAATTCTGGTAAGAAAACAGACAGAGAACACAGGCATTGTATCAGAAAACTAAGTGGGATAAGTACAATTTTGGGGATGTACTAGAAATTCTTAGCAATTTAAGAAAAATTGTAGCCCATTGCCAATTTAGCTATTATGCAGATAATTTTTTGTGTACAGTATAGCAGAGAGGATTTTTCAAGTATAGACAATGAAGGGGATTTTTGAAGGAAACAAGATTTTGAAAGTATGTGGCTCTTTTACACCCTGGTTTGGCTAGCCTATGTGAAAATACTGAAATCTGAAATGTACCAACAAAAGAAATGAGTAACTGTCCTAAAGAATATAGCCATATTGAACTAACTTACAGAAATTAATTCCTCTGAGAAATTTTCGCACAGATTTTTTTAAAACTAGCCTCTGAGAATTGCTAGCAGAGATATAATTATCCATAATCTTATGAAGGATGATTTAAAAAAAAATCTACAAAAAAGAGCAATTGCTCTTTAGTACATACAGTAGCTGTTTGGAACAAATTCAATAGAATCCTCTTGGTTTTGCTCTTAATTGGTTCCATAGGATGTTCCCACCAGGGAAACATTTTTAAGCAAAATTCCACTGAGATCTTTTAATCATGTTTGCATGAGTCTGATCATATATTATCACTGAAAGTCTGTTATATTTCCAGCACTAAGTCTAACGTAAAGGATTTTTTCTTTTGACATTGCTTATGTTAAGCCTCGGATGCAGAAAAGACCACAAGCATCTCATAAGCACGTTATGTATGGTACTTGATAAGCTATTTGTGCTTGAAGTAAGAGAATATGTAACAAGCATCCTGTGATTTATAAGTGAAAGAATGAAATAATAAGAGAAACTAATTTACAGGCAAAGACTATCCCTATTATTTCAACAGTGCTCTCATCCCTTTCACAGCTCACACTCATACTTATTATGCATTACTTAGAATTACTTATTTTGAGAAGGAAAATTGCACCTTGCAGACACTTCCACTTTATTACTAAGTATCAAGATAACAATTTTTCCTTCCTACTTACATCTGGTCTGAAAATTAAATATTTTTTTCCCCATTTTCTCATAACAAACATTAAGATTGGTCAGTAGTTACCTGAAGAAACTGCAGGTAATCCATATTGTTTAATTCAGATGGCAGACACCCTCACATTTAGTAGATCCCTGAAACTTGGTATGGGTTCATAAAAAGACAGAACTTGTATAAAAGGATTCTGAAGTTCTAGATCTAAACAAAATATTCAGGCAGCCCAGATGCCAGCTGTATTATTTCCTTGTAAGTCCTGGTACAGAAGCATGCCAAGAAAGAAATAGAGATATGAAGCTACATTTCCTAGGTCAGTAATACAGCTTGTTGGTGAAGATCTAGACAAATCTGCAAATATTAATTCCCAAAATACTCTCCTGCTTTCTTTCGGATTCTAAAGCCTTCATAAATTTGGTGGTTAATACTCAGCTGTAAAAGTCCTTTCTTGGTGTTAAGCGACATGATCCGAAGTGACAGAACAACCAGCAAATTGCCACTCATCTGCGGAGCAACATAATCAGAAATGCTTAGTGCTAAAACCATGCACATGTCAATACGTCTTAGGTGACAGATGATAACTTCTTAAGCCATACCAATTGAAATGCCTGTTCAGACCCTAATGCCGAGATAAATATTTGTTTCTGATTGTGAGGAGAAGGAGTAAACACACACACACCAAGAACACCCCTAAACACATGTTCTCGTGGAGAGCTGGCAATCATTCTGTCCACAGACTAATCAATAATGGAAATGTAATATGGAACTACTGGAACCAATTGACAGACCGGCTTAATCAGGACTAGTCTTTAAATTCAAGTGACACTACTTGGCATGATGCAGAACAACTTGGCATCAGCAGAACAAAGAAACTTAAATAACATACGGTAAAGCAAAAGTTCCTCCTCAGTAATGGGAGGTTAATAGGGATTCAAGCATGTTTACCTGAAGGGACACCAACAAAGATAAAGCATCACTCCTTAGCTGCCAATAGAAAACTGATAGAAAAGGGCAAAAAATCAGGACGAGCACATCCAGACCATATCTAAATGTGATCACTTCCCACAGAGAATACTCAAACTGCACACCTTATGTTTTCTTGGCCCTACCAGTAAAAGCCACAGAACAGCATACATGACTCTCCCTTTCCCCCTCCCAAAATCTATGTATCATTTCTTAATCCAGAAGGAAGAGTATAAAAAAAACAAAACTGCTTGCAACCCTTGTGATTTTGTTTAACACATGATAAAAAAAAAAGGAAAGAAAAAAAAAAGGAAGAGTTAATGTATCACAGTATCACACAGTATAAAAGTATAAAGGTTCCATAAACCAGTGCAGAGGAGCATATGATCATCCTTATTCTGTATTTGGACTTGATTTTTCTAATCTCTAAGGCTCTACTAAAAGACTTTCTAATAGAAAAAGTTTTATTCTCTTGGGTAAGACTTTTCAATTGCTATGATTTTTCCTCTCACTACCTCAAGGATAATTATCTTCCCTAGCCACTGATACAATGTCTGCTTTGAATCTTCCACTTCTTTGACCAAGGAGTTTAATTTAATAGAAGAAGTTAAATCTTCCCTTCCAGGGAGTTTCAACAATGTTTTAATTTCGTTTGTCTAGGAGGTGATCAAGTCCAGCACATCTATAGAATATCTCTTTTCAGTAGCTGTCATGAAGATCAGCCTGCTGGAGACAATATCCTGACCTGTCTCTGACTGTACTGTGGGACAGAGGGCTGTGCAGACTGCAGCCAAATAATAGAAACCTGTAGGCAGGAGAAACCTGTGGCAAGCATAGTCCTGCTATGAGGTCATAGAACATAAATGTCCTGTGTGAAACAGATGTTGTAGACCCTTCCTGTTTTCCCTTGTCACTCCTCTGATGGCTATAGCATCATATTTCTTTTTTCTACCTGTCACAGTCCACTCTCAGGGTCCACCGGCAACATCACTGGGGATTCACACCTAGGAGTTAACTTTCCTTCATCATTTGCAAACAAGCAGCTTCCTGGACGCTTTCCACCAACTGATCAACCATGCCAGTGATTGCAAGAGGATCCTCTCTCTCCAAAGGGTTCAACCCCCCAGCCCAATAGGCAGCCCGCTGAGTTAAGGACCATGGTGCACGATTATCTCCTGTGGTCAAAAAGACTCCAGGACTCCAATATCCCTCAGCCTCCTTTTCACTCAGCTGAATTTGATCTCCCTTGCTTAGAGATACACACCGCACATACTCCGTCTCAGGTTCTTTGGCAAGGCGCCCATACTCCCGTTTCAGTTTGGCAAGCTCAGTAGCGGTACACGGCGACTCCTTAGTTGTAATCTGTGGGTCGCTATCCTCATCATTCAAATAAAAGTATTCTGTTTTAACTAAAGGTCTCACCTGAGGGCAGTCACTAGAGCAATCCCTCACTTCCTCTAATTTCTTCTGAGGGTATATCAGGCTTATCTGTCGAATACCTCTCTCCTCCAGCTTCAGATCTGTCTAACTCAACAAGTTCTGAATTCTTTGGATATTACTCCCTCAAGATAGATTTTAGCAAAAGATTTTGCTCCTTTTCTTCCTCCAGCTGCTTTTGGAGGGTGGATACTGTCCCCTGAAGGGCCTCCACCAAAACGCTGAAGTGAGTCAATAATCTGTTGCTCCTGGTCTCGCCGCTTAAGGTGGTTCTCTACTGCTGCTACCAGACTTGCACCCAGAACAGCACAAACTATGGCTTTGCCTTTACCAGATTTTACCCTCGCCTCCTTCTGCGACGAAGTCACTCGATCTACTACACTCTGCAAATTAGTCCAACTGTCCTGAGCCCAATCTTGCCCAGGTGCAAACAGCCAGGCACCATGCTGTACCAAGAGCTCATAAAGCAAGTCTCGATTTCTCACTTACAAAGGGTACGGATCATCAACTTTTTCTGCCGTTCTTATTATGAAGGGATCAAACCCACTTTGGAGAGGCTAAACTTAGTTTCCACACACGCAGCTCCCCCGCGTCACCCTTCTCTTCCCTGAGTGAAGGGACCTAAATCTACTATGGGGAGGCCAAACTTAGTTTCCACAGATGCAGACTCTCTGCAGTTGCCCTTCACTTCCCCGAGTAGCTAGCCTCATACATATGAGGACAGCTCCCCCTTTTGCACTAAGAGATCTGATTATGAACTCCTGTCAGACACAGTCCAAACCTCAGCTCGAGTTCAAGTCCACTAGGCGTGTGAAGTGTGCGGGAAATTCGGATTGGCCCCCTTGCTTTCTAGACACCTCTCATCCAAATGGATATAGGGCTAGGTGTGGCTGGACCAAACCGTCCTTCCCCTGTTACAGACCACACACAACCTGCACCCCTCTTGTCTTTCAGAATCCTGCCAACTATGTGAATTTAAAAAAATGTCACTGTCCACTCGGGACTCGTGATGGTTCTTTTAGTGCGATCTCAAAGTGCAAAATTATGGCGAACACGCCAAAGGGGTTGGTTTCAATCAAACAGCATAAACTTTATTTCGCCCGTGAAGTGTCATGCAATAGGTGAAAGGGAGTGAAAAGGAAAAGTAAAGATAGGAGAAAAAGTGTAATAGCTACCACTGCAGGTGCAAGACGTCCCTATGGTCCCAGATCCAGGCAGTGTCCCACCGGTCCTCACAATCGATGTCAGTCCTTGGTGGGGAAAGCTCTTTGGGGTCTCGTTGTTAGGGGTTGACCTTTTATGCCAAGTAGTAAACCTTGCTCTTCCTTTACTTTGGGGATCTCCACCTGTTCTCGGCTGTTAGGATAGAAGTATGGTTTTTGTACATTATAATGAGCAAAGTTCTGTTAAAGGGCACTTTCTCACCATTGTTTTTGAGACAGCAGTTGTGATTCATCCTCCTCGACAGCAGCTGCACGGTTATCTCTGCCAGTCTTGACAACAGGGATGAGCCACGGCACCCCTGCACCACTCTGTCCGCCGCCACAAGGACGTTGTATGCTTTGTTGTTAGGCCAGAGTCAGCCTTGTCCATAACAACTCCGTTCCCGAGAAAAACAACTCCGTCTCAGGCAGGCTGCTCGCAGCAACTCACGTCAAGTTGTGAGCCTAACTTTTAGGCCACATCAAATCCACAGTCCACCAGGAGGGCCTTGACAACAAGGTTGAGACAACACTGATTTTTTGACCAACCCTTACACTACCGCCAGTGGTGACTCTACTTACCTGAATACTCACTTCTCATTGACTTCAATAATGGCATTAAGAATTTAGCTCAGGAAGGAAAGAAGTTAGCTGGAATCATCACCTCAACCACAGAGCTCAAAGAAAACTCAGCCTTCCTTCGCTCCTTACCTACTGCTTTGCCCAAAAATCTCTGCTGCAGATTGAAGCCTATTGGCACCCGCAGTTGGTGCAGGATTCCTATAGATCAGGTTAACTTTCAAACAGTTTTTCACTACTGTAGTTAAACAAACTTGAATGATTTCAGAAATTTAATTATTCTGATGTTCCAGAGACTCTCTGTATATATCGTCCAACTAAACACCACGACTGAACTCATGAACCAGGACACCGTGGGGATTTGGAATATCAAGGGTCTTTGCATTACTGTTACGGATTTTTCTTTTCTCCTTTTCACTCTCATTGTATTTTCCTACTGTCTAAATTACACATGTTCTGTGCTCTAGTCATATCATCCAAACATTTCTTCCCCTTAGCCTGGGTGACGAAGACCTGATCACAGACCTAATGAAAATTATTATGTGGTGACTTTTAAAACTGCTTAGGGATGTAGATTAGCACCCAGTGAGACTTTCAATAGCATCGAGGAGCCTAATTCCAATACAACTTTACAAATTTGGCCCATAAAACTTGTCCATTGACTTCAATGACCACAGACTGGCATATTTAAAGAGGATGAAGAAAGAAAATTCACTATATAGTAAGAAAGTTAATAAAATATTAGAATTACAGCTACATCTTATACCTGAACTGCTTGAAAATCCATGTTCCTTTTGTACGCATTCATTTCTCTTGAGCTCCATTCTTTTTATTTTGCTTCACTCTCCCCAACTGGTTTTGAAAACTTCCAGCCTAAGGTAGTCAGGCAGTCTCTGCAGGGGCTTCTTTTACAGGGGGCTTGATCATCTCTTGATGACATAGTCTAATTAGCAAATCAGGTAAGGATGGGCAAGGTAACAGGGACAAAACACATTAAAAGCAACCAGTACTTTATTAATTTTCTTCGGGAAAGAAAAATTCATTTTATTATTGCTTTTTCTTTCTTTTCCACAAGGAGTCTGATTTATCAGAAGTCTTGTGCCTTGAACCATTAATTAATTAAACTTATAGTTTCAATCAGCTCTCAAAGTAACCTGCTTAATTTCATCCTGGTGGAATGAAAACTCCCTAACAATTTTGTGCCTCCTTGGCTGTCAGCTACTTAATTGTCTTAAAATCAGGAACTTTGGAATCCAATTGTGTAATACAAAAATTGTTAGGATTATTGTCACTAGCAATATTAATGTATTATGCACCAAGACAAGCGATTTATTATATTTTCTTTTACAAATTAATTTAGATTTTAAGCTGTTTGTACTAAAAATCTGTTCCTTTGTTCCAGTCTGTAGGTAGTATTAGGATTGTTCTGTAGTTTTGTCACTATAACAAACTATTCCTGACAAACTATTTTATTACTGCAATTTCTGAAGTGGATGGAGTCAAATGGTCTTATTATCACCCCCTTTGCTTCATTTCTGTACTGCCGAACAGCCTTTCACGTGGCCAGTTTTAGGAAGCACATGGGAGTTTCTCTTGGCCCAAAGGACCAACGGCATTGCTTAACTCTTCCAGAGAACCCTAGCTAGGAGAATAGCTCAATAGAGACAGTAGCAGCATCTAAGGCTTCAAACTACTTTGCAAAGACCAGAACCTAAAGGGGGCTACAAGAAAACTGGGGAGGACTTTTGACAAGGGCAGGTAACGACAGGACAATGGGTAATGGTTTTAAACTGGAAGAAGTCAAATTCAGATGAGATACAAGGAAGAAGTTCTTCACTGTGAGGGTGGTGAGGCTGGCACAGGCTGCCCAGAGAAGCTGTGGATGCCCCATCCCTGGAAGTGTTCAAGGCCAGGCTGGATGGGGCTCTGAGCAACCTGGTCTGGTGGAAGGTGTCCCTGCCCAGGGCAGGGGGGTTGTAGCTAGATGGTCTTTAAGGTCCCTTGCAACCCAAACCTTTCTACGATTCTATGAAGCCAACAGATTCAGAGGAATTGAGGTTACTGAAAGGTATCCCTTATGCATAGTAGAAGTTATGTATACTTTGTAGCTTACTTTAGCACATTATTCCCTAAAGCTTAATCACAATATGCTTATGAGTTCTTCTGTCTGGCTGCTTTGGATAACCAATGACCTCTCAGGAAGGTTTTAGCAAGAGTTGACACCAGTGGTTAACTAATTACTCCTGACATTTAGCATCGTGCTGTCAGCTATCATGCATAAAGACAAACCTGTTTGCCACTAGAGAATGAGAAATCCCTGTACAATTATTTCTATATAACTGTATTTTTAAAAGCTGTCAAAGCAAGATTACTAGTAATTCCATCTCCAGGCATCACGTTCTTCATTTTTATATACACTCAAGAATAAAAATTCAACAACATACAGTAACACAAGTTAAGTATAATCAGTATTTCTCACGCAAGAAATTACTGCATGAACACAAGGAAGTTTAGCAAAAGCTGTGTTACAACACATGGCTGAACAGGTTCCCCCTTAAAATCCAGGAAATGCTGATGTTGCCTATCACCAAGAGCAGAAAACTATAAAACTCATGTAGAACAAGACCAGACTCTGCAGAGTATACAGACCAGATAAGAACAGAAACAGAAAAGGTCTCATCTACAGAGCAGCAGTTTTACTCACACTTCTATCTGCTTGGGGACTGGGAAAGAGATGTGCAAAGCCAGAGCTAGAAGATCATCTCACACATCTGACCAGACAGTCATGCCTTGTCAGGGTGCTGAAGAGATCCATGTTGTGGCCCTTAATGCCACAGGTCTTGATCACTGTGATCTGAAAAAAGAGGATGAGAACTTATGTAGGCAGAAAGCATCTAATATCAACAGTGTGGCAGCTGCCAGATGAAACATAATGGAGAAAGAGACAGGAAACGGGGCAAAACTGAAACCATCATGGAAAAGAGACATCGAGGAGTACTGTGTCCAACAGGGTAAGCTGCTGTCATCTTCAGCTGGCTTAACTGCCCCTGTGAACCTGGAATGAGAAAGCCAATGCCCTCCACTGACAGAGACCAGGGCTTCTGGAACAAGCTGCACGCTGTCTGCTCTCTAACATTTGCTCCTCTTTTTTCACAGCGAGTGTCATGTACGTTCCATGCCAGAAAGTTGCAGGAACACCAGAATCAGAAAAAAAAAAAACTGGTGGAAGAAATTAATTTGGCTGGCTAAGGCAGCATAAACAATATTGCATTTCTTTTTTTTCTCCCAGACCCAAGCTTCTAGAAAACCAAGACAATGTTCTGCTGATTTCTTATTTCCCCAGAGACAGGGAGCTGAAATGATCAGAGAGAAAAGCAAATAAAAGTTACGTGTGCATATGACAACTATTGCTGAAGAAAGTAATAATAAAAAAATGAATGTTTCTTGTATATATCTGTTCAATTCCATTAGAACATAAGCTGTTTGTTATAGAGTTACATTCTGCTCCATATAACAGAAGCACAAAGCTAGAATAACCCTGTTTGCATCAGACCAAAACCAATAATAGCATCCTATAAAATTAATTTCAAGCTTCTTATAAAAACAAGTCACTTTTTCATAAATACATCATGGCATTAGTTATTTGTTATCATTTTAATTAAAAAAGAGTTTTGCAAATAAGGTGTATATTTGAAGAAACAGAACAGGCTCATTTTTTGAATGTCATTTGCAAGAATAGCTTCATGCAGCTCTTTATGGAACATTCCTTTCAGTTACTATGCAGATTTTTTTTTTATCTTTTACTGCTGTAAAAACATAGTACTACATTTACTATGGCAGCAAATGATATTTTTCAGTCAATTTGCTCTGACTTACTACACGTAGATTTGATGTGGTTTTTCTCTGAAGGAAAAAAAAAAAATTAAAAGATGCTCGGAATATGCTAGAGTAGTAGTGCAAACAAAATAGTAACAGAAAAAGAAATCTTTTGGTGAAGATACAACATCCCTTATTTATAGAAATGAAAAATTTATCTGCCCAAACAAATATTATTTTGCCGCCAACAAGCCATAAAAATAGCAAAAAGCCCAAAAAGATAATGAAACATGGGAGACAATGCCTTTCCCATGCTGACATGAAAAGAAGAGAGATTTTGAAGATGTATTTGCATTGTGTGTGTTATTCTTACTCATTACATCTAAGTGGCATCTCAACCTTTTCATTGATACTGGAACCCTATAGAGTTATAGTATATAGAATCCTCTATATATATGTATAGTATATAGAACTTTATACAATTATAGCATATAGAACCCTGTATATATAGTATAGAGAACCCTATAGAGTTATAATATATAGAACACTATATAGTATATATAGTGTGTGTGTGTATATATAGTATATAGAGCCCTATAGAGACAGTCCCTGCTATAAAGACTAAATGCAAAATCTAGGTTAAAAAAAACCCTGCTGTACAGAACGAAAACTCAAAGGACTGTAGAGTCAAACTTTGAGGAGTTCTGCACTCACAAAGCAGCTCTAAATAAGGGGTCCTACATTTTCAGTCAGAAGCAGATCTACGCAGCAAACTAAAGACGGTTTGTAACACATGCCTGCTTACGCTGTACTTGTCCGTATGCATGATGGTAACAATGAAGATGCAGCAACAGAAAGTTAGACTGTTTTGGCAGCCGCAGACCGTATAGTGCAGAGCTTTCAACCTAATTGCTAACACACACTAGATTAATTCACTTCCTTACACATATACTGCTGTTGCTCCCTGTTCTGGCTACGTTTCATTATCCATTTCATTTAACTTTGTAATCATATTTCTACAAACTCCAAGTTTTCGGAAGCCTGTAGAGGCACTACTTGTAGCTTCTTTCTCAGTTGCAAACTCAGATACATCAAAATAAAGAAACTGTTAAACCACAGAGGAACAAACAGCTCATCTCTACTTCTGCGGTAGAAGACTTAACATTACTGCATATGTAATACAGCTCAGTAAAGTTTAAGGAGTTCCTGAAAAAAAATTATCTTCCTTTCTTATCCCAAACTCATAGGCTAGACCAATACATAAGTGATTTAATAACAGTGCACAGTTTCACTAACATTTTTGTGGACAGCTCAATGAGAAAAGGAGACACAACTTTCTTCTAAGATCTTTTAATATGCTACTTCTGGCTTGAAAGCAGGTAGGTGAAGAGCGTATGTGTAAGCTTAACAAGAAACAGAGAGAAGACAGTTGGCACCATTTTCTTCACTGCGAATGAGAAAGTAGATGGAAACATTACCTCTGCAACTGTATTTGAATTTTGGATTCTAGATAAGAAATTGTTAAGTCTACCTATGCGATACCAAAATTGCTGCTAACCCCAACAACTGTAAGCAGACGTACCTCAGAAGCTCTCCCTTTCATTCCTGTAGATGTCGAACGACCTTGGTAATTTAGATTACTGTTTAACTCTGTGTAGTATGCGTGGCTTCTCACAATCCGACTGAATAGCAGAACATCATAGTGCCAACACAAAATTGTTCATCTAACTAACAAATGAAATATCCATTATTCATGAATAAGACAGCACGGAAGGGCAAATACTGTATTACAGCAGTACTGAAACTAACTTCGAGCCCGAGCATCTGTTGTGTCTTATATTTAATTGGAGCTGCATAAAATCTGTCAGGTTTGATTCCCAAGGGCATGAGCAAGTATTTTCTTTGGTTTAGAGTCAGGCAGTTTCTCACACAATGCAGGATTTGTTGCAAGTTCTTTTAACAACAAAAAGTTGACATAGGATTTCAAAGATATCTGCAGGCATCCTCTGTAATTTACAATTTATAATACTTGTCACAGTTAATTAGATTTACATATATATATATTAGTTTTGTTTGAATAAGAGCCCACCATCACAACACCTGCAGAAAAATTATTTAAAAACTCCTTCATATCTGTGAGAGTTGTCTTCTACTACAGAGTGAAATTAAGACCAGAAACAGTAGATAGCAACCAAGTCAATCTTTCATGGCTTTATAAAGAAAATTTTTAGCTACGCATCAAGACAGAGGCTCCACGAAACCATTTTCATTTTACAGATTGAGAACCTGAGGGACAGAAGCTGATGACAAGATATCATAAGTGGGATAAAAATACAAACAACACAGGACCATAGCAAGTGTCTCTGGATGCCCCATCCCTGGAAACATTCCAGGCCAGGTTGGCCGGGGCTCTGAGCAACCTGATCTGGTTGGAGATGTCCCTGCTCCTTGCAGGGGGGTTGGACTGGATGGGCTTTAAAGGTCCCTTCCAACCCAAACCATTCTGTGATTCTAAGCATACCTTGCACAACTCCTCACGTATATATTTCCATAGAATAAGCAGCGAAGCCATGAAGTATATGAGGCATGCTCAAAGATCTGAATACAGTAACAGGGGTGGAAAAAGAACTTGTAACTTGTAAGCCAAATTTGTGCCATCATTTAGTTATCCATCTAGTCAGTTACAGCACCACTGGTTTACTATGTCTTCACATTAGAATTCCCGAGACAAATGTTCTGAATGTAACTGAGTTATTTCTAAGTCATTCACAGAGATACCCCCGAAAGTAGCTTATGAATCCCTTTTCATGCAAACAGCGTATTTCCTACGCTCATTCAGGCAGGCAAAATATACAGCACTCCTCAAAGTCACCACTGGAGACCATTTCTGGCTTCAGATCTTCCAGCTAATTCGGTGATGCAAATAAAGCTACCACTGAGGGCTATACGTATGGACCTGTGACTCCTTTGGAGTCACCATGTAGACAGACTGACAAATTATTTCTATTCCTTCCTCTGCATAGCTTTTATTAATTTCTGATTGAACAAAATTCTAACAATAATAGTCTAAATAGAGAAGTAGCTTTAACATTTCTTTGGTGGGTTCTAGGATCATATAAGCGAGTTACTAAGAAGTAAAGTATAGTTTCCTTCTTTTCTCCTTTCCAGAATGGTTTGCAAAAGAACATGTTCAAACACTAGTTGCGTGTACAAAATGCAAGAAAATTTTGAAATAATTCGTGCTGTGTGACACTTCCCTTAAGCAGAGACATGTAATATTCTGGGTGCTATTTTTTAATTAAATCCAAAGTGCAATCTTGATAATTTTTTTTTTCTTCCAGTAATGTAAAAGTCATCCCCTATAACAAAGTGCTATGAACTAATAACTTCTTAGACAACAAACAACTGCAAACCATGAATGGAATATGATTGATGGAAAGATCTTTTAAGATAAATTACATCTAGTCTCAGTAGAAAGAACTAGGTTTCTTTCCTTTCCTTTTTTTTTTTTTCCTACCTTTGAAGTTAAGCTGTTGAAAGTCTGCTATGTCAAGCAAATATTACTCAGGGCATCCTATACTACCTGCACTACGCACAGAATGAAAACTCTGTGAGGAGGTTTATCACTGCAATGCACTACTTAGCTTACTAGGCATCACTCTTACGATAGCCTTGTACAGAAAGAACGAGGAAATCTTTTCTGGTTAGTTAGAAAAGTCACTATACAGAAATAAAAGACCAAATGACTTCAATCCATATTTCTACATCTAGCAAGGCTTAGACTACAAAATTTTCCCAAGGGCATGGATAAGAAAACACCATAGTCACATCAGCACACGTTTTTGCCAAAATGAAAGGCAGAACAGTTAACAAGTTTGATGGATTGAAAACCGTTACATAATATTTAGTTTAACAGCCAACTTTTTTCTTTCATTTCCACTTCCCGATACCATTCAGGTTGTAAATTGGAATGCATGTGGATATAAATCAAAAGTAGGTCAATGGCTTTGTGACATTTTTCTTCTATATGGAGCTACTTCAGTGATTTGAATGTGTGTGCACTTTACTGAATCAGGACAACAGTGACATCTGTATAAAGCCTTAGAAAGCAAATGTAATGGGAAGAGAATTTCTGATATGTAAAAGAACCATAAGGTAGATTTTCATTAGGATCTGTCTAGATAGTGTGCTAAGTCTCTGATTTTTTTCTAACTTCCCATTCCAGACTTTCCCCTCAGCCAAGAGCTATTCTACTCAGAAAGTGCACACCAAACGCAGCAACATGCACAGCAAGAGCACTGCCTAATTTTTTATTAGTTCCAATTTAATACCTTACCCTTGAACCGAAGTCAAGGTGCCTATGCTGCTTTGTATCGGCTGAGACCTTTCTCTCCTCGATTTGCAACCTAGAACATGACTCCAAAGAATGGTACCTGATGTGATGTCAAAGGAGCTAAGCTGGGAAATACACCTTGTTTGATCACGTGGCCAAGACATACCCAAGAGACATGCTGATGAGCCAACACTCCAGTCTGCTGGAGTTTGATAATGAAAGTGGTGCTGTCAGACACTGATAAACAGCCATTTAAATGAAAGGTAAAGTCAGTCATTTCCCAGAAACTCTTTTATACTCAGGAAAAGGGATCATCAATAGATTCCATTCTACTCTTCTAAGGTTTTACTTTAATAACTGGTGTGTTTAGGACCTGTACTTCTGCCTGCATTTTTATTTCCAGCAGTAACAGAAAGCAACTACTTCTACGTGCATCACTATGCAAGGACAAAAAGTCAGGCGCAGCACTTGCAACTTGAAAAACGCATTTCCTTTTTGACTCTTCTACAATTCATAATTGATAACTGTGTCTTACATCAGTAGAGGACTTTACACAAATAGAATTGAGGTCAGCTTTCAGTCCTGTATCTTTCAAGGGCTCTATTTGTGAAACATACATACCAGTGCTTATCCAGTACTAACAGGATTTAAGCTAGCTGCTGCTGTTTAGCAAGTTAGTAAGAGTTATACTTCAGCTGTACTTAAGTGGCACTATCAGAAAGGCAGCCAGCCATCAACACAGAACCAATCAGTGATGCTGATGCTGTTGATCTAAGGAGGTGGGAACAGAGCCAGCAGCCAAGATCTGAACACTACACTATCAGTAACTTGCTCTAGGATGCAAAGATTGACAGTTCATCCTGCTGGATTGCAGTCTCATTTGTTTATAGTATATCATCCAAATGGTAATGAACCACGTACCACTTCTATTACGTGTATGCACAGCAACTTAAATAGTGAGAACCCAAGCTGCTCAGGAGGTTTCAACACATCCTAGTGTAACAGTAAGTGGCCTAAGACATCATCCCCTACTGTAAGTGAAATCCATGCATTTCTCACTTGTTCACTTTTAACAGACAAATTTCCCACAAGTGCTTAACAATAAAGGTAATGAAAAGCACTAACAGTCTCACACAAACATACCATTTCAATAGCTGCCTTCTTTGTGATGGGAAGACCTCAGTGTCCGTGATCATGCATTAAACTCCTCTTTTGATTCTCAGGTCAGTTCAGTGTTCATGTTCTCATGTCACAGATTCCCCTGCACAGAAGCAGATGGAAATTAGGAATTTTTCCTGACTGAAATCTCTCACACTCAGTATACAGCAAAAGTTGTCAAAAAATAAGACATGCTTCTGAACTAATTTTCACCTTGACTACAAGGAATATACACCAGGGATGTATTTTTGTTGTAACAAGACTCCTGCACTCTTCATAGTAATTTGGCAAATTACAAAACCATGAAATGTTTCTAACTTATTCACAGTAAATTTTTTATTTTTCATGTACCTAGCATATCATCACAGGTTTCCCATATATGCAGACAGAACATGAGTTCCTTTCACCTTTGCAAGTAAAGAGTTTTTTATGACAGAAGAATATTTGAATCCTCCTTCTAATCAGCACCTTATTTAAAAGCTACAAAAAGGCTATTAGAGTGTCCTACCACACTGATGACTTTGCATAAGTTTCTTAGGGCAGACATCATATAGATAGTGCTCCATTGTCACCCATGTTAGACTTGTAGATCACCCTCCTTTCTGAGACTGTCTGTCTCTTTAGATCTTTTTAGTTTCTAGCAATTAGGGTATTTCACCTGCAAGCTCCATGCCCACAATGCTACTCGTCTCACTGAAGTGGATGTCACTCTGATTACCTTCTACAGCCACTTTTCTGTATCTCAAAAACCTTCTCATCTCCCTTGAAATGTGCCTACCAGCTTTTTTTTTATTTATTTGTTTTTTTTTTTTTATCCTCCTGTTGTTCTTTATATCCCATTTATCTCTCTCCACTTCTTGCAGCCCGGCCGAGTTGGGCCCAGTCAGCCACCTGGCGGGAGGCCAGAGGGTGAGGCCTGCAAGGCCCACAAGGCTCGCGCCTCCCCCTCTCTGCCCCTGCTCAGCGTCTTCGCATCTTCTCTTCCTTCCTTTTTTTTTTTTTTTGTTTCCCTCTGTTTTTCCCCTTCTTAAATTCGTTATCGCAGAGGTGTTATCAGGGAACATTCTGCTACCAATTGGCTCAGCCTTGGCCAGCAGCGGGTCCGCCCTAGGCCCGGCCGAGTCCACTGAACAAAGGGGAAGCAACTTCTAGAAGCTTTTTACAGAAGCTACCACCATAGCCCCCCTCACTAAATAAAACCAGAAAAAGCTGCTGGTTTTCATTTGAAACACTATTTTTTAAATTTTATTAATTATCACACTGCTTTATCTCAAAAATACTGTGCAGAAGGAGAAGAACTAGCTACAGATTTCAGATGCTAAGGGAAGACAAAGTGTCGGTGTACTTTAGCCCATCTAACTGTCACTGTTCAGCACATGAATTCTTTCACCTTGCTCTCTAGTCTGTCCTGCTGATAGAAGCCAACAAAAGGTGACAACAATTCTTGCGACTACAGCTGTAGCTTTTTGTGTCTTGTTATGTCTAAACTCCTCTGAATTTGCTGCCCTGGGGATTTTAGAACTGTACACAGCCCTCTGACTACCAAAGCAGAAAATAAAAACTACATGTATATTCAGTTATAAAAAGCTTATCTGATTTTTAATGCTGAAAGGTTTTCTTTTACCATGATGGTAGGAGAAAGAATTTGGAACAGTTTTCGTCCAGGTACTTGAATTATAAAAAGAACAGAGGAAAAAATATAAGAAAACAGGCAAAAAAAAAAGTCATTACTCTTGTGGACAAACCACTAGAACTTGGGTCTAGTACTTTCTGGAATTAAAGTAGTTGTGTTGTACTTACACATTAGAAAACAATGGTTGGAAAGTTTAACATAAACATAGAATAACTGGAGCAACATTGCAGAGACATTTTCCTGTAAAAGTTTCCTTAAAATCTGGACTCCAGACAAAGAAGATGGAGACAGCAGTGGAAACTAAAATATGATGTGTCTGTCTGGCTATAACACAGAAAAAATCTTGTATTTGCCTAATTAAAAAAAACTTGCACAGATTTTGGGTAATTTTGGGTACAGATGGTGACTTATATGTGTATGGTGACTGAAGCATGATTTTTATCTTATGCATAGTTATGTTAACTGCAGCTACAAATTACCTACAACTGCAAAGGCACATTTGCATTTTTAATTTTTTGTGCATAATGTTGAAAATCTGGGCCCATAAATGCCTATCATTTTTAAGAGTAAGGGAAAGAGGATTTTCCTTCACCTTGTTAATGTTTCAGAACAAAAAGTTGCAGCTTAGAGAACTAAACATTGATAAACGAAAGAATAATGACACATCACTTCAGAAGAAAGTTGGTCAGAGAGAATTCTATTTAATTCCTTTTTCGTTTTGGTTTTTCATTTCCAACTTTAAAAAAATTGAATATAGGTTGTATTTAATTTTGTTTAGAAGAAAAGAAAACAAAAGGCAAAGAGGGAGAAAGATTAAAAAAATTTTCCAATGTTTAATTTCTTATTTTTTCAAAACAAGGAAAGAATTACAAGACTGCTTTAGAAGGAAAAGCTTTTAGACACGTTGCTATTTGACCATATGTCAGGAACAGAGAATTACTGGCACAAGTGAATTAGAGAATATGTAGAAGAAAAGAAAATAAATATCCAGTTCCAAGTTTTGAGGAATTTTATAGGTCATCAACAAAGAGTCATCATTCATGTCCATATCCCCAAGAACACATACAGACGAGTCATGAGTTTGAGCTTTGTTACTCTTCAATAACATCTATCCAGAAAACAATCTGTAATTTTTAAGGCTCATATCACAAAGAGAAAAAAAAATATCTAATACTTTTCCTCTGACGTAGAATAAATTAGAGACAAGCCAGTAAAAATTTGTTTAGGGGGGCAGAAAAAAGGCTTCTAACAAACACAGAGCTAGACAAATGAAAATAATAAAAGCTCCAACCTGGTTGTTTGGCTTTGCTCAAGGTACATTTTCCATTCTGGAGCCAGAAGGTAGAATTGAATCTGATTCTAGGGCTGATATTAGCTGCTATCATGAATTAACACAGTCTCCTTTTTGGAGAAATGGCTGGTAAATCAGGAGTGTGAGCATAATCAGTTTGTGTGAAAAAAAGAGCCCTGATTGTCTGAGAGGTCATTCTCCTCAAACCTTGTAACACTGAGAAAAACAATCTTCAGCCACATTAAACTGTAACAGAGAAACTTTTGAAACAAATTAGAAGTCAGCTAGAAAAGAAGCAAGGAAATATTTAACAGGCTGGAAACTTGATGCTGATTGCTACCTGCATTGTATAAACAGTTTCAAGAGCTAGAAGTATTTTTAAAAGTGAAACCTAGAGCTAATTCCTCACCAGATAATTACAAAATTGTGTGAGGCTGAAGATGAAGTTATACAAGCAGGAGCAGAAGAAGGAGGGAGTATTTTAATCTGAATGAGCTGACTGCAATGAAATTTGGGAGAGAGAGTAGGGATTTTTAAATAATTCCACAGGTAAGTTATTTGTTTTTCTCAGGTGGAAAGGATACGCATGTATCTCCTGGGTTGTGCACACATCTTTATTTCATGTGCCAGTTGACAGGGATGTACGAGAACTACGCAGCTTCTGCCACTTAAAATTGAATTACACACCAGAATATCTTGATGACAGAAGAAGGGCAGTAGAGGGATGGGGCAAGGAGACATGGGGAAGATTCAAATCCTTTGGCATCGCTTTGTTAAACAGCATATGTCCTTCTGCCTTCTTTTTTAAGGGGGAAGCATGAAGTCTCTTCTCAGGAATCCAGTCTGAGGCATCGTGAAAGGGGACTATGCTTTGTAGTACAGAAGGTTAATATGAACCTGCCTAAAAATGAAATGTGGCAGGTGCAATCAGTCAGCATCCAGACACGACTACGCAGCAACTTGGATAGAATTCTCTCCAGCAGCCCACGCGCACCCAGCACAACGCACACGAGGAATACAAAAATCGGTGTAGCTGAAGATCAAATGTTTGTCCCTTCTTATGCCACCCCGTTGCAGAGCACAGCTGTATGCAACACTCTGCAGCTGAATGTGTATTAAACTGCCAGCACTCTTAATTGAATTACTGAATTCAATGACACGCTGAAGTGCCATTCCCTGAGCTCTAATAGTCTCTCTTCCTTCCGTCCTAAGATGGTTTTGAGTTTGTGGTTACAAAATGAAAGTCTATTGTTTAGGAATGTGAAATGTGCACAGAGGAGAGAAAAGAAGAGTCCCGCCTGTGTGTGTGAATTGTGGGTAAGAATGTACATACAATGATACGATCACACTTCTGTTTTGAAATAGCACTGCCTGTATCTGCAATTCTGTCACAGTATGCTGTTACACCTGCAATGATTTCAGCCTGTGGGTGGACTGGAGATGAAAGACTCTGCACCCGCAATGTGAAGAATCAACTTTAACCTCTCCAACTCACAAGTCTGTCAGATTTCTTGGAAACAATCAGCAGAAATCGATGTTGTCTTAATATTTTTCCTGTTTTAAAGAGAGTAACACAGTGTTTTATGTTCTCAACTATAACTGAAACTGTATTTTTGTCTGAAGTGATTCGTGGATTTCCTTTGTAGTGTATTATATCCCCAGTTCAAAACAGGGACTGGCTGGAGATCGCAGCTCCCTCACAGCCATTCTCTGGTGAAACTAGGACATCATCAGATGATGCCTGCATATGGCAGGACCAGCCACAAAATACAGTTCAGAGTGGGTTTAATTGTAGCTAGGACCATCAACAGTTTGTCCTGGGCACAATATAAATTATCATGTAATATCCATGCCTTCAGTCTAAGGCTTGGTTTTGAGTAGAATGCTTTAAAACATTCTTGAAAACTAGGTTTGCTTATTCTGTCTCTCTTTCCGTAGATTTTAGCCATCTTTCTTCTCCATATCTTTCTAATCTATTTTTCTCACCTTCACCTGAAAGGTGACTGCTTTGGAGGGATGAATGATGAGATCTCTGCAGTGTCTGAAGACAATTCTGGATGAAAGATGCTGCAGGAATGCAAATAATTGTCAGTACTGTATTCATCTGTTTTAGTCCTATTGTATTCTCTGCTTTTTTCTCTGCCAGGTATTTGCATGCGATCTTTCAGTCATGTCCCTCTTTTCTACTTGTGCTTACCCTGCAATCTTTTAAATCAATCTCTTCACTATTTATTTCCTAGTTTAAAATCCCCTGTGTTTCATGGTGATTTAAACTGACAGTAATGAGGACAACTCTCTAACTATGGTCTGCAAGAGAAAACCCTTTGGTATTTACCAACAGATATAGAGTAGTAGTTCTTCTCAACCCAACTTCTAAGGATCCTCATTTGAAAAGAAGGAAGCTTGGTTAGTTCTTACCATAACAGCTAGAACTATTTACATATCTTAATCCAAAGATGGACATATGCTAGCACCAGAACCAATATATTCACTATTAGGTACTACTACTATTCAGTTGGAAACAACGTCCATGGTAGTCACCAAAACCACAAAAACCACAAAACCACCCCTCCTTTCCAGAGGGATTTATTAACCACTTTTTTTCCCCGTTCTCCACATCCACAAATCAGTCTTACGAGACTTTTTCCTTGAAAAATGAGCTGTCTCATTACAAGATGTGTCTAGTATTTATGGCTACATAAAACCCCTATATTTGCCTTATATTTGAGCAAATTATCAAGCATTCCTGGAGATATTCCCCTACGTCTATCATTAAGGAACACTGAAGCACACACACATTTACCAGCTGTGGAGAAACTCAGTTGGAAGAGAGTGTAGGCTAGAAGGCAGGAGGTAGACACAGCAGTATATACGTTTTCTTGTTACGATAAACAAGAAAAAGTTTATTCCTACATTGCATTAGACAAATTTTAATACAACTGGACACTTCCCCGCACCCCGCTTTCTTATTTAAGCAGTTTCTTTAGTTTTTTATGACATGTCACAATTTTTTAAAAAGGAACATTTAAAATGCCACCACAAACAGATGATGGGTTTTGGGCGTTATTTCAATCAATTTCATCAGGTTAAAAACAACAACAAAAAAAATCCCCACTTTCCTTAAGATCAGTGTTTCTCACCCTGGCCTCCTTACAGTTTTCCCTCACCTTCTTCTGAAGCATTTGATGTCGGTCACCGCCGGCAAGGGCATGCTGTGGTAGACAAATGACTGGTTTGATGCAATATGGCAGTTCCTATGCTCCCGAGTGGTACAGTCAGGAAAGGAGCAGGAGCTCTCGCACTCACAAATAAGATTTTACTCAAATAAAAAATTCATTTTAATCCTACTGCCAACTTCTCACTGCTAAACAACATGTCCTCCCTTCAACCTGGTGCAATAATTTATGAAGATTATAATAATTCTTTTCACATCACAAAGCTCCAATTGTGCAAGATGATTTTAAATGGAGCTGTGTGCCTCTCCTTAAATTAAGAAATATTGCTGTTTGAGAAGAGAGACGAACATACAAGTAAGCCCAGTCTCACTTTAGGCTCAAGGTAGAGTAAGAATTTCCTGTTTCTGTGTAGCTGCGTGCAGGTGAGCTCACTCAGTGCTGCTCCCGGCAGTACACAAATCACTATCTGGTGTCTCACACCACACAATCACACCCCTGTAGATTGCCATAGGCTCAGCTTCCCTCACGCATGGCAGTGCTGCAGCCAGTTCTAGAAATATATTCCTGCTTTACATGCGAAGAAAGGAGAATAGTGAGGAGGGTGAGGCAGGAGAAGAGGGCGCACAGGAAGGCTGAGCAGCAGTCAAGCTCTAAATGCAAGATAGTTTAGCTTGAAAAGCAAAGGAGAAACGCACAATACTCCACTGTACTGTGCTGCTGTCACCAGTAACCAACATCTATTTCACTGCCAAATGACTGCTGTAAGATGATAATTTTATCCCAGTGTTCACTGCAATTATGTCAAAACATCCTTGACATAAGGTAGGTGTGTGGTTTATAAAAGACTAACTGGGACCTGTTTTTAACTGTCTAAAACAATACAGAGCTTACCTAAACAGCCAAAACAAAGTCCTGTAGACATCTTGTCTGAAAGGTTTCATCCTAATAGGTAAAATTGGAGCTGACGCTTAACAAGTGACAATTTTGGCAGGGCTTTTCTGTGCTCAGCAGGAAATCAATTAGAGGCTTTCTTTTCCTTTTTTAAGAATAAAAATTCAAAGAATAAATAATCTTTGTTTTCGTCAATACTATCATTTTGAGAGAGATTTGTAGCATTGATAAAACAATTTAATTGGATCCAGAAGCCACCGGCATAAGGAATAAAACCACCACAACTGGCTTCTTTCAGAATACTGGGTAAACCCTCAACATCAAAGTCCTCAAAGCTATAGCAGCTCTTAAATATAGCTTTTCCACTTATTTTAATTGAGTAATAAACATTCCTGCCCTTCACCTCTTGCTTAGATTATGAACTTCTCAGGACTGGCCCAGATTGCACATTTGTACAGTGCTTAGTCCATGTGGATATTTTCCTCTCATCATTTTCGGAGCAGCAAGCATGTACAGTAGGGCAATTCTACAGAATCTAAATATTAATGCACCTTTCATTAGATGGAATCTTTAAATCAATGTCTTATGGGTCCTTTTGTGTACAGTAGCACCAAAAGGGTAATTATTGACTCTAAGAATGAAACGGGGAATGGTCAAGACTAGGTTGATTATGTACGTCCCTTCCAATTGAACTGTTCTGTTCTATCTTTAATACACAGTTAGAATAACAAATTGGAATAAAATGTAAGTAGGGTCTAACTGCAGGGATCTTCTTATGAGCAGACAGGATACTTCAATATATCAATACTGCCTGCTCACTTGTGTTGGACAAAATTATGTACTAATCTGGTTTTTTTAGACAGATAATGGAAACAAAGGCACATGTACAAAAACTCAGAACTCCAGAGATGTTACTTTTGTAACACAGCTTTGTTTTTCAATAAAGAAAGAGATGGAAATGTATTAAGCTTTACAAGACTCCTAGAAAATATGTATTAAACACACTTCTATAGGAAAGCATATTAAGATTTTGATACATAAATCTAACGATAATGCATATACTCACTGCATATGCCATAAAAGATACCTTTCTTCTGCTTTGACTGCAGCAGTATCCTATTTTGCTAAAAGTGAAATGCCCTTGTACTTTCTTCTCTACATCATTGATCAAATAAATGAAGATGCACATTGATCCTTTTGAAAAATAGGGACAGTGACCACAGTAATATTTCCAGAGGCTTTGGGCAAAAATGGACAGATAGAGGGCTTTGAAACACATTCACCAGTGTGCCTCAGAGACCGAATCACCTGGAAGTGTGATACACAATCTCAACTTCCATGACATCTGGGCATTTAAACCATACAGTCTCATTGCACCTCCAACTCACGTGCTTGTGAGCTGTCCTTCTTCAAACACAATGCAGGAGGTGTGAGGGAAACAGTCTATTGGGACAGCTGGCCAGAGAAAACAAACATCAACCTAATTCAGTATTGTGAGATATTCTAGACTGAAAAATAATAATAATAATCAAATAAATCCAGGTCTAAGTTGTAAGCTGGAAGCTACAGGGAAATTCACTGTCTCCCCACCAGGAGACCACATGCTACTGTCTTTCCAGCACAAATTAACCTGCTGTATGCTAGACAAGGCGAAAGTAAAGGAGAGTAAAAAAAAAAAAAAAAAAAAAAAAAACAAAAAAAAAAAAAC
>JAAGAY010002442.1:0-22207 GCA_011801015.1 Ardeotis arabs
GCTTCATAGTCGGGGGAAGAACTCCTCACATTCCTCCCCTGCTCCAGTGTGGGGTCCCACCCATATGCCACAGTCCTTCATGAAACTGCTCTGGCGTGGGTCATCTCTTCCATGAGGTGCAGTCTCTCCAGAACAGCTGCCCCAGTGGGCCCTCCACAGGCCACAGCCACCTTCAGGCATCCACCTCCCCTGGTGTGGGGTCCTCCATGGGCTCCAAGTGGATCTCTGCTCCTCCGTGGACCGCCATGGGCTGCAGGGGGACAACCCGCTCCACCATGGTCATCACCACAGGCTGCAGGGGAATCTTGGCCAGGAGCAGCATTACTCCTCCCCCTCCTTCTGAACTGACCTTGGCGCCTGCAGCTGTTTCTCTCACATGAAAAGATCTTCACAACAGGCTGGCAGAAGCCTCTCAGGATCTTATCACATCACCCATCTCATCTCCTCTCCACTTCTTGCAGCCGGGCTGGGCCAAGTTGGGCCCAGTCGGCTGCCTGGCGAGAGGCCAGAGGGTGAGGCCTGCAAGGCCCACGAGGCCTGTGCCTCCCCCTCTGGGCCTCTGCCCCCGCTCAGTTTCTTCACATCTTGTCTTCTCTTCTCTTTTTTTTTCTGTTTTCCCCTTCTTAAATACGTTATCGCAGAGGCGTTATCACGGGACATTCTGCTACCAATCGGCTCGGCCTTGGCCAGCAGCAGGTCCGCCCTAGGCCCGGCCGAGTCCACTAAACAAAGGGGAGCAACTTCTAGCAGTTTCCTACAGAAGCTTCCACCTTAGGCCCCCCTCACTAAACAAAACCACAACACCCTGCAACCTGATCTCCCTGCCTGGGGGATCCCCTGATGTATACCCAAAGACAAATTGGGAAGAAGTTTCCAAACCTGAGGAGAAGCCCCATGTAACCAACAGCTAGGTGACAACTTGCAGACCATGATGACAGGGGATTGTGGCACGGGGCCACCCCTTGGTGGAGTCCCACCTGCTGCCCATGCACCCCCATGGTGGTCTGATCTACTAAGAGATGCCTCTCCCCCCACCATAGGCTGTCCCGCAGGGCTCACTCTCTGCACAGGTCCCACTTGCTCTCCCCATATCTGGGTCAGGAGAGCTGGGCTCTGCTGCTTTCTTACAGGCAGTTTATCCACACTGTAACTGCTTGCTGCATTGTATTTTGCAGAGGGATAAATTAAGAAGTCCTAGGGCAGAGGGATTTGTCAACTGTGCCTAAACTCAAGCCTTTCATCTCAAATAAAGTTACTTCTTTATCACGAGGGCTTGGTCTGAGCACTGTGCCCTCCACTGGCAGAGCAGGAAAAGATTTGCATCCATCGGGAGCACAGATCAATGTGGAAAAGCATAGGTGGGCTGAGAAATGCTCTCGGAGCTGTTCATGCCAAAGCAGAAAGCATTGCCTTTAAGTTACTGGGAGTGGAGTCTCTTGTTGCCTCTCTGGAAAGCAAGGCTTAAGGCCAAAAGCAATTTCTTGTACTTCAACAGTTGAAAATAAAGCTTTAAAAAATAAGAACATGTCAGGGAATTAAATGAGAACCACAAATTTATCAGGGCTAGTGATTGCCCTGGAGAATATTGAGGAGAAATGTATAGAAAAGAGGGTTTCTGAGACACAGTTAAGTGAATTACCGGTCCCATTCATAACATCTGTTACAGTCCTGGCTGCTCGGTATTTATTTTCAAAGAAATCAGCTTCCACTACTGTCTGCCAAGGAGCCCTAAATCAGGTGTGCAGATGAAGTTACCGAAAATGAATCTATCAGAGCAGATCTCATGTAATCAGGGAGTCCTGCTTGGCCTCCCCTCCCAAAACCATCTTTGCCTCGGGTATAACCTAAACCACTGTTCTCAAACCCATTGGGAATGAGCAACACAGGTGCAAAGCAGGTTTACTAAGAAGGTTAACAAAACTTCAGAGTATTTGCCACGAGCTGGTAAAGGTATCTGGGAGTCAGTCACCCACAGGGAACTTCAAATGGTGTTATCTTTGGATCTCCATTAAAAAAGTCAGGACTGTTTCAGTGCCAAACAGTAGACATAGCCTGATGCTATTTCAGAAGCATCTGCAGGCCCCGATGGACAACATATGCCCAGAGCTTCTTGCAACTTCACTCACTAATGGGTACTTGTTTTGGCAGGGGTTCGGTGCACGCTGCATGACAGAAGATTCGTAAAGTGAGCACAGCTGAGGAATGGGCTTAAGATCCCTGTTTGCTCCTCTGAACTCAGCCTTGTGACTTGGGTCTCTGAGCAATGAGGTCTTTCTTCCTTTAACTAGACCTCTATTTAGTTGTCCCTTCTTTATTACAGATAGGATTCCCCACCCCCCTCAAATTGTCCTTTCTTTTTAATCTGTGTAAGTTTCTGTAGGAAATTACATATAAATATATTAAAAGCTATTGACAATATCAAGAAGTGTGTATGCTAATATTTCTGGTTTTCAGACATGTTTCAGGGGTTTGGTGGTTTTTTTGTTGTTGTTGGTTTGGGTTTTGGCGGGGAGGTTAAATAAAATTTCCAGGATAATCTTGCATTTAGAAGCCAGGCACTGAAACTGCGGGACAAGCAAAGTCAGCTGCAAAATTCTCTTGAATTTCTATGAGTTGAGAGCTTCAGCTACAGTTCTGGATTTGGCTTTCACCTCTTCAGCACACCTTCACCATGCTTTCAGCAAGTCATTTGCAGACAAGTACCAGATGCCTGCACTCAGTAGCTTGAAAATGTTGCTGAAGGGACTGCTGTTGACCGTGGCTCTGCAGCACGTGCTTGCTTCAGTCCCTGCTCCGCACGGCAAGGACATGTTGGACCCCATTGAGCTCCTGGTTAACTCCAGGCAAATGTTTCAGAGCTTTCCTGAAAGGGGATGAACTGTTATTCAGAGCAATGGTTTCTGTCCTGTCCTTTCTGTGAAACAGGCAGAAAAAAAAAGCAGGTATTGCCTTCTCATGATCTTTGTCAGAATTGTTCAGAATATCTTCACCTCCAAAGGCTGTATAGCCCAGATGAAAATGCTCATGTAAAAGTCTAGGTTTGACAAAGATTTCCAACTTTTTTTTTTTAGTAGAAGATATTAGTTTCTGTTTCTTCACCTTCTCTCTTTTTATTCAAGTTTGGGTAATGGCAATTTTAAATACAAGTTCTATGTTTCATGAGTAAAGACTGTATTTTTCTTGCCTTTCTAAAAAAATCCTACTTTCAACTTCCAGTTGTTTATCCAAATATTTTTATTCCCCTCTGTACTCTGGGCATTTGATCTATATGAGGCAACGCTGCGTTTAACCTTGCTAGCACTGAAAGCAATAAAATATCAAATGAATAGGTGAAAAGGGACAGTAAATCCCCATTGTAGAATTATCTGGCAGGTTCTGAGTCACGGGAAGATGTCAACAAAATAAAATTTATTTAATATTGATGAATGTGACAGTAATGCACCTGGGGAGAAATAACAACAATCAACACAGATATTTAGAAGACATTAATACAGGAAAAGACCTTGGGGTTGTAGCAAATAGTGAAAAGCGTAAAAGCCCACATGGTGAGAAAAGTAATCGCTATCCCAGGGTGTAAGGGATCTGTCATGTGGTAAAAAGGGAGCGATGAGTGCAGCGTTACACCGTCTGGGTAAGGCTGGAGCCGGAGCACAGCACACATTTTTAAGCCTCGCTTTCTAAAAAGGACACTGGAAAGTAGCAGATGACTTACGGATGGGCAGCAGGAATGTGGTGAAGGGAACTGCAGGTGATGGAAGCCATGGAAAGTGATGCACAGGGCAGGGGGGAGTCGCAGCTAGCAGCAGGACGAGCGCTAATATTTGTGTGCTGTTAGGATGGACCTTCCCTGCAGCAGAGATGGTAAAAAGATCCCAAATTAAAGATGGAACAATTCCATTTAGATACAAGAGAAATGCCTTAATAATAAGGGCTATTACACAGGAAATCAAATAAGCTGTCTGGTGAGCAACTGAACACATGTCACTGTGGGTAGGTTTCCAAGGCGAGACTGGAAAACGTCGCAGTGGGATTACCATGGAAGAGGCCTCTCAGTGTCATTTGAGCACAGCTGATCCAAAAGGTCCTTTGCTGTCATTTTCATCTGTGGCTCTGGGATCTCACAGGCTGCAGAAAATTACTCCGCACACAACAGAAGAGGAGATACACCCAGTTTATTAATTATATCCATCTGCCACACGCGATAAGCCTACACTGTGATTGGGACAAAAGGTCCAGCCTTACAAGCCTCACCCTAGCCATCCTATCTGCTTTACAAGTGTTTGCAAGCGCAGATCCAGAAGCTGGAGATGCTGCATTCGGTGTCACCTGCAAAGGTGACTTTTATCACATGCCTTTGCAAAGGAAGCTGGAACGGCTCCTGTCTATTTTGAAAAGTTTGCTTCTGGAATTTGCAATGCTTGTATCAGTTAAATACTAAATTATCATAAATGTAATTTACTTATTTTCCAAATAAGGGAATGCAAGTGGAGAAGAGAGTTTCTGAATGTTCATATTTCCAAATTAAAGGAATGTAAATGAGCCTGCTGTTCAATTTAGTGTGTAATGTGTTATTTCACGGTTGTCTCCTTGATATTACAGGCCGCTTTTACATTAGGCAATGTCACATCCCACCCAAATAACCATGAGATAAAGATATTCCCCTTTAATGTAATAAAGGACAACAACAATATTCCAACAGAGAAAACAGCATGCATAGTGATTTGGTACAAATGTATCACCTCTCACTGGAAATACTCCACTGTGTCCGCACTGTCACAACATGCAGTAGCACCTTTCGTCAAAAAGCCCTTCGTGGAGAGGCTCCCGTTGACTCCTCATCCCTTCCTCCAATACCCCAGACCTTACTGAGGAAGTAGCCTCTTCAGCTTCCCATGGAGCGGTCCATCTCCTGACGGCACAGGTGTGATGCTTAGAAGTGCAGCTGAGCCTGCTTCTCACCAGAGGATTTCTCCTCAGCTTGTTTTTCTCTGTTCCTATAGCCAAGCAGAGGGAAATTATAGGGTGGCTCAAAATTCATTCATTAGGTGCCAGTGACAGCTGTTCCCTCCCACCCTGGTTATCCTTAACGGAAAAGCGGGTGCTGTGTGTAACGTGGTTAAAAGGCCAGGGGGAGGAGAGCAAAGGAATGATTTGTTAGACTTTAAGTCAATCATAGTTCAGCCTGGACAACCATAAAGCATCTTTACTTCTACCAATAGGCGAAATTTATAGTGCTGTTCACTGAAAAGTGAAATGCTCCACATGGTGATGGGAAGTCTTGAGATTTTCCTATTCACTTAAAGGGAAACATGTTGCTCCTTGCTCTTCCCTCCCAGCTTTGCCTTCCAGCAGACAGTCCCATAAATCTGTTTCGATGACAGCCCTTCGGTGGTGCGGTGAAGCAGAGAGCACATCCCGAAGGCACATTGGTTTAGGGACCAGGCAGGGGAGCTTTCCCCTTGCTGCTCATGCTAAAGCCAGCACTGCAGGGCTGCTCCCATATCTGACACAGCCTCAGTGTTTGCTGGGGTTACTGAGGATGGCCCAGGCAGCCTCTCTGCCCATTTCCTTACCTCTCTGAGCTGCTGGACCTCTCAGGGTGCCCAGGTGCATCACAGCTTCCCCCTGCCTAACCCCAGTACGCCATGACCACCTCTCTGCAGGGGCCTGAGAAAGCTGGGAGAGGAGCCTCAGGTGCCCTTTGCTTTACAGTGACTGACTCCCTCCTGCTGCTCGCACCATCCCTCGGGCAGAGATCTCACCCTCTGGATCCACCATCCTCCTGCTGTCCGTCAGCTGGGCAAGGAGCACTCAGCTGGGCCAAAATGCACGTCCTCCTCAAAGGGAGGAGCGTTGGCCCCTTGTGCTCTCCAGGGCTCTGTCAGAGGCCATGTTTTTGGGAAGAGCCTGGTTTCCAGAAAGTCCTATGGTATTTCCTTCAGCTCCTGACACTGGAGGTAAGGTGTATGGGGTATTTTCTTGGAAGAAAATAGGTGGCCTCCTGGTAGCTTCCAGCTAGGCAGTAGCCTCCTGCTGTCCCCAGGAGCTTTTAGATTGAGCTGGTGGAGTGGCTCAGTTTGGGGGAACTGGCCCTCTCCTGGTCTCTGTAGGAGCCAGCTCAGGATGAGGGGATCCTGTTGCTGTGGGTCCCTTTCACTTTCTTACATTTGCTTTGGCTGTGTGAGTATAACTTTACACAAACACAACTCCTGCATGTGATTTTTCCAGCTTCCTTTAGCCATATCATCAGCTAAATGACAGGGACTACAAGGGCCACAGCCTGCAGAGATGCAAAACTGTACTACACACCATAAGTGAAATTCTGACCAGGTGACCGTAATGTAAATGCAGCCCCATGACACTTACATTCATGCAGTCTTCCAGATTCACAGCATTATCTCTGGAAACACTCATTGCTTTTAATGCTGCAATTTCTCTCTACAGTCAAGGGTAAGGCAACACGCTGAGAGAACAAGACACTGAGCACTCATGTCTTACGCCCAGATCTGCAACTGGTGTCACGTTAGCTTATGATGTCCTGTCTTTCCTGTCTGAGAAGATGATGCTAAGATGCTGACTTGAGGGTTGGCTAGTTGATAACATAATTTCTTCTGGCTGTAAAGCTGTGGTATGACAAAACAAGCCCTTCCTAGGAACGTATCTGTCATAACAATTTTTGTGTAGCAGGCAAGTTTTTCTGGTCCAGAGGGAGATGTCCCATTTCATCAGAGAGAGTGCGCTACCTCAGCTGTAGAGGAATAAATGGAAAACAACTGCTCGGTGCTCCATGCATGCAAGGCAACAGGGAGTTGATAAATGTTGTAATTCACAAAGGAGAGGCAGGTAAAGAGCATCTGCTTTCCGCAATGTCAGTGGGACAGACAAAGGGGCAGCATATCCTCTTGCAGAAGACGACCAACCCAGTGCAAACCTGCATGAGCCTAAAGAGGGATTCGGCAGTGCAGCTTCCATCTTCTAGCCAACTGCTCGGCCACAAACCCATGGAGCCCATCTCATCCCCATCAGTGTGAACATCTCCCTACGCAAGAGCAAAAGGAATGAAAGCAATGCAGCAGTTAGGGCATGTTTAAATACAAGGCCTACTCTGGGCTTGAGGGCAAATACTGCTCAGCTTGCATGTGTTTAACATATGGTGTGCTAGCTGTCTCTCGTTTTTTATTAGCATTTTTGAAAGGCTGGATTTGCTTCTACTTCAGAATGGAATGTAAGACCCCTGAATTTTCTTAATGAACCCGTATCTGGCTACCCTTCATTCTGGTCAGCATAAAATGCTTTGCGAGCTATTGATGAAGAGCACTATATAACAGGTGTTATTCCTTGGGCATCCTGGAAGGTTTAAGATTTACTCTGTGTTCTCTAAATTGGCGTTAGTTTGCAAATTCAAAACACAAAATATTTTAGACAGAATAAAGGCAGTTTTCTTCAGCAACTACTAATTTCACAGGAAGTTTTAACTTCCAAGATTTATCATTATTTTAGCATAAGTCTCATTTGCAGTTATTTCATGCAGTTTTCTGCTTGAAAAAACAGTCTTCGCTTTAGGAGATAGTATATCTTGTCAGCCTTCATAATGCAAAAAACGGTTAAAGCTATTACTTTGCTTAAATGCCTGGGAAGACAATTTCTCCTCAAAGAAGTTTTGCAAAACTTAAAAGAAAAATGGGAACTGAAGTTTAGAATGGAAATAATTTTGCAGGCTGTTGCAATGGAGGTGAACGATATGTGCTGGAACATAAAATCGTTATTTCTGCTATAGCAATGCTGAAAGACAAGACGTTATTCGCAGGAAAAGACGAACATCATAAGCTCCAGCCAGTCAAAAAATAAGAAGGCTGGTTTTTGAAAGGAGGTTTGCTTTTGTAAACAGTGCTGTCATGGCTAAGTTATTCTGCAGCACCGATTGACTGAGGCTCTCAATTGCTGCATTCCCTATGGCAGCACGAATGCCATTGAACAATCAGGTTAAAGTGAGCAATTGCGAGTCTAACCCATGAGCCGTTGTTAGCAGCAGCGCGTTCCCATTGCAGCGGAGCCACCTTGAGAGTTTTCCTCCCACTCCTGCAAAGCAGCAGCAGGCCAAAATGGATTGAATCTGTTGCCCCTCATTCTTCTGACAAAATGGAAATAAAGGTATCAAAACAGAAGAGTGTCCCAGGATCAATGCCTCCTGCTTTGAAAATAAACATTCTGGCTTTCCTCCTGTATTTACTGCATTTACCATTTATGCAGCAGCAGGAGACCATTATCCTGTGACAATGTTCTGCTCTGCTGACATTACCTCTTAATTATATCTTCATTAAAACCAAATTAGAAAGCGGTCAGGAAAGTTAAGCCAACTGAATTGCTCATTTGGCTGAACATCCCAACACCTTTTTTTAGAAAAGTGATACTGGCTTATGCAACAAAATGTTTGATGATCTACCTCACTGCAGGGAAGTGCAGATTTTCACTTTAAATGGTGAACTTGCTGCTCAGTCACACTGCATTCATTCTGAGAGGACCCAGCTTAGTTAAATACTAGCACGGCAGTATAGCTGGTTTTGCCCATGCCTGCAAGGTGACAATGCTAGATTGGGTTTGCCACTGCTGTCTCTTAACATCGTTTCTTCATTAAAGCTGAAGGCAGAAATAATCTGTGCCTGATCAGTAGAGAAAGAACCAAGAAATTGCATTCCCCAGCAACAGAGGAATTGCATTCCCCTACAGCAGAGTCAGTACCTCCCCTTCACTCTTCCCTCCCCTGCCCTATCCTACCAGACGAGGACGGCGGCAGAAGGATGCTGGGAAAGACATCAGCTTAGTCAGTCAGCTGTTGGAAACCTCTCCTTCTCCTGAAGGGCAGAGGCCAGGGCTGCTTGCCCACAGCCCAGCTGCAGGAGAAGGTGCCATGTGCTCCCGATAGCGTGCAGTAACATTTGACAGAGGCATGCTCCGACTCTCTAAAAAGAGACCTTGCAGTGTCTCAGTGAAGAAAGCCAGGGGCAAAGTCTACCTGTGAACCTTGATGGCTCAACATCATTCACGCTTAGCAGCTTTGACAGCCAGAAGCGTGCAGGGAAATGGGAATACTACAATCACGGAATCCTTGGTTCCAGTGATCTGATGTGCACTTGCAGTTGCAGTTTAAATAAGGGAAATGTTATATTTTTTTTGGTCTGACAATTGAGAGCAAAAGAAGAAAGGAGGAGTTAAACACATGTCTAGCTCCTTCTTTTTCAGAGTTGAGAGTGCGGGAATTTGCAATGGACGCTACAAGGCAGACCGTGCAGAAAAAGAAATCTTGCCCTTTCAGAAACAGTACCCAACTCCCCATTATCTCCCCATTATGAGGCACTGAGCAACCTGATCTAGTTGGAGAAGTTTCTGCTTCTTGCAGGGAGGTTGGACTAGATGACCTTTAAGGGTCCTTTCCAACCCAAACCATTCTATGATTCTATGATTATACCTTTGAAAAGCAGTTTAGTGTGGAATTTCCAAAGAGGATCAATGCTGGCACTAACACTGGCAGCCAGTGAATGTACCACGTGCTTATAATGTCTGACATAGAGAAATCTCTGCAGTTTGGAGTGCCTGGTACAATCCCTCTTGTCCCTCCGCCTCTCAGATGCATAGCTGCAAGGAAATGACTTCACCTGTCACTACATGCGGTAGGGAAGTCATCCTTAAAATATTGTGATCTGCCTCAGATGCACTGGATGGATTGTGTTGCAGCTGGGGTGGGGAAAATAATCAGAAGAAAAATGAGCAAAAGGAGGATGATACAAACCTACCAATCAAGGAGCTATAATGAATGTCTTTGGTTTGGGCATACTAGCGTAGAAGAGAAACATTCTGTGTTTAGTCACGCTGTTGTTTCTGTAAGTGCTGTACCTTATGTTTAGTAGCTGTATTCTATAGATAATCTATGATGCTTCATTTTCAGTTCAAAATAAACGTAAATTAGAAGGGAAAACGGGAGAGAGACAGAGAGCGAGAACATGTGGCAGAAATGAAGCTGATGCAATCATTTCCTGTTCTAAAACAGAGCAAGTAAGATGAGGATGCGGCTGCTTTAGTGATCTCTGTAATCAGCACAATTGACTGCTTACAGATGACTAATCTTTCAGTTCTAGGGAGGTAAATTGAGACTTATATATTTCAGCTTTATCCTAGCACCACAGGTAATGTAAGACAAATGATCTGTGAATTCCTAACACCAAAGAGATTTGTGGATTATAAAAGAGCACAGAACATAGACATGGGGTAAAGTTACGGAAATACAGATTTGGATTCAGATGAAAATTTAAACAAGCCTTGAGGTGAGTGTTCTTTCATTTTAATTACTCCTTGGCTCCATTCAGACACATCTGTGTTTTAATCAAAAGTGATCATAACGGTTTCATGAGTAAATGGAAAATAGATCTTGATAGATGCTCATTATACTTCATTTTGTTAACAGCTGAAGAACCAACAAGAGAAATGAACTTAATACAGCAAGAAATGAGGTTCTGAGAAAGAGGAATGAAGAGCAAGATAAAAGATGATTAAATTAAAGGAACTAAAGCTGTGCCGGACTTCCTAATTAAAGCATATAGTGGAACAATGGAGCAAGGGGCACGTGAGTATGAACAGACATGAATAAATAGCACAGAGGAGGAGGAGAGCATGGTAAGATCTGAAGTTATCATAGGAAAAGAGAGGTAAGACAGGACACAAAGACAAGCTGCCTGGACAGAATGTATCTCTTCTGTTCCACAGGAACAAGGATGCAGGCAGTAAAAACACATGGGGCAGGGTGCAAGCTCCAAGAGTGTCATCCCAAGAGCAAAGTGGTAGGTGGCAGTTTTCAAGTCAGGTTGGAGGGATGTTGCAGGTAAGTCCATGCACTGGCAGCTTGCAGAGTCCTCTGACTAAAATAAACACTACCACTATTTTGCTCTCACTCCACACTGACATTACAACTCTCTACTAGGAGGGGTTACCAAGTTCATCCTAGTGAAAGAAAGATACTCTGCTCTGTGTAAAGTAGAAGGACTTCACAAGAAAGTACACCAATGCACTGTTTTACACTTTTTCTGAAAAAAAAAAAACCCCATACGATTTGAGCGCCAAACACAACTCTGCTAACATATAACAGGAGCATGCCTTTGAGAAACCTAAGCCTCCCTGCTAGGCACTAGTAGCCCTAGGCATTGTGCATCTATACTGGTCTTCTGGACGGCCCTTGCACAAGGTCACATCAAGGAAAATCACAAATCCGTGCTGTTATTTCCAGTCCCTACCTCACTAAGGGAAAATCTAGTCTTAACCAAAGACACTTCTCAGCAGAGGTGAGATTACAAGAAATGGGGACCCTTGCTCCAGCCCTTACCAGGTGCTCTGTGCCATGGCCCACTGATAATGGATGGTTGGCTGGGCTTTGGCATCAGTGAGTTGCGTAGGCAAAGAAAACATGGTGGTTCTGAACTCAAAAACTCCTTTCAAAAGAGTGCTGCAACAGCCACAGTGGGAAGGGACATGACACTAATGCCCTTTCAGAAAGAAGAGGGCCAGCTGGGGAAGGGAGGTGGGGAACTGCACTCCTTGAAAGCAAGTAAAGTTCCGTGGTCCGTGGTCAGAGGAGGATGGTGCCACCAGATGAGTTAGATTGTGTAAGGCTGTATTATAGCACAGAAGAACCAGCATGGCTGCCGGCACCTCACAGGGAGCAAGAGACAACCTGAAAAAGAGAGAGCAGCTTGCATCAAAATAGTGGTGGAGGGAACAGATCCACAGGCGAGGTCAGGGTTATGGGGACAGGGTTGAGGCATGAAGAAACAGATTACCGTGTGTTTGTCTTACAACTGTCGTCCTTACCATGATCAACTTGGGGAAAATGGTTCAAGAAGTTATAGAGGAAATCAAGTTGAGTGGGCAACCCGTACCAGTCCATGGTGAAGTTCCAGTTTTACGGGGAGCACTTCAGGAGTAGAGACAAAATCCACAGAAGAGAAGGGACGCAGAGAAGTAGTGATGTGATTTAATCCCAGTTGGCAACTTAGTATCACACAGTCGCTCACTCCCCCTCCCCAGGAGGTGGTGGAGGAGAGAATTGGTAGGAAAGGAAAACTCATGGGTTGAGATACAAACAGTTTACTAGGATGGCAAAGGAACATATAATAATATATTTTAATAATAATGATAATAGTCAAATATAGAGATAATAAAATATACAAAGCAAACAATGCACAGTTTCTCACCACCTGAAAACTCGATGACTGATACATCCCAAAACATCCCAAACAGCAATCATGGAATGAAAACTGAAAGTGGTCCCAGAATGATCCCAAGCATCCAGAGAAAGACTGAGAGAGTTACTCACCAGCCAACCCCCCACTTATATATTAAGCATGACTTTTATGATATAGAATACTTTCTTTGGCCAGTTTGGGTCAACTGTACTGGCTATACCCCTCCTGGCTTCCTGCACATACACCTTAGCAAAACCTAGGAAGCTGAAAAAAGTCTGTGGTCTCTTTAGCAACAACTACTAACATCAGTGTGTTACCAACATTCTTCACATACCAAATCCTATACTAAAACCAAAACACAGCAGTTGCTGAGAAGAAAATTAGCTCAGTCTCAGCCAAAACCAGGACAAGTGGCAAAGCAGTGAAAACAGCACATACTGAGACAAATAACAATTCGTAAGACAGGTGAGACAAATTAAAACAATGAAATGGAAATGAAAAATATTGCAAAATGATATTGAATGACTCCACCTTTTGAGTTGAAAAGGAAACAGAGTCTATATGCAACTGGTAAGTAAATAAACTTGTATTATTAGCACATCTTTATCATAGGATGGCTCAACAAAGCCCTTTTTTTTTTCCTCTACTGTCTTTCTCCAAACCATAAGAATGCTACTAAGTCCTATCCCTTAGGCAAAAAATAATTAGGTTGCACATGCCTTAATTTTAGCTGTTGTTAGCACTGATGTTGCTGAAGTGAAATAAGTTATTCCAGCAAATCATCCAATTCTTAGTGCTGAGCACCTTCCTTCCTACACTGGTTCTCTTCTGCTTTCATGTGAGATGCTTGAAATATCACTATTTTAAATCAAAACCATTAGTATATTAGTACCTTTACAGTGATAAATGACATTATCCTCTTTCTTGAGGAAGGCATTGCAGTAATGAATTTTTCATGTCAAAGATAATGTAGTCACCCATGGATTACATTACACTGTTGACAAAAAAACTAGATTAAAGAAAACCATTTTTAGCTTCTTAAAAACAATATTGCCTTAAAAAGCATGATGAAGCTGAGGGATGGAGTGATGGGACACCGTCACAAGCAATTCTCCACACAGTGAGTGACTGTAATAACCACTGTTACTATTAATCTTATTTATCTACACTGAGCATTTTACTTTTAAAGAATTTCATGAGGAGAGCAGTGACAGTACCATGATCATCATCCTCAGTGGATGGCACATGTCACAGCCATATCAGTCTGCCAGTAGGATCTCCTCAGCTTTCAGACCCAGCAGGGTGGCCTACAGAGTTTGGGGAGCTGGAGACTGGGACAGAAAATGGACTGTCCTTGGTATCATCCTTGTTTCAAGCCCATGAATGAGCCCTTTTTCACAGGAGATGAAAACTCAGGGCTCAGAGCAGGTCTACAGGGAAACTCTCTGAGCCTTGCTCCATATCAGCTTTGCTTAAGTCAAATGGGCAGAGTGAAGCTTAGTCAACAGCAGAGCAGAAACAATGGTGGCAATATATGTGTAAGGGACATGCAATCCTTATGTTCTTGGCTTATGATTGGAAGAGCAACTGAAGAAATAGCATCCCACAATCTGACCATGAACAGGAACAGTGTGAATTTCCCCTTCTTAGCAGTACATTATTCTTACTCTTTGCCTAAAGTTTGGGCAAGGTTGACACAACAACCCCTTTTCCCTTGTTGCCCAACATAGATCAATTTATGAGTAAAAGGATAGAATTTGCACATATGTCACTTCTAGGTCCTATTTCTCTTCTTTCCTCATCATCCTATCTCTTCAAACCACAACTCTTCCCATGACATGCCCATCCAGCGCTTCCCATTTTTCAAGTCTGTTGCTCACTGATCTAGTACCTTGCTCCTCACTGTTCCTGTAGGCTCATTGGTAAAAGAACCACTGCATTATTTGGAGTCAGAACATGAAAACCCAACCAAATAATTGGAACAATTTTCCCCCTTTGGCACTGTTTCACAGGGCTTGAAGGAATTCAGCAGGACCTAAGCATTCAGATATAGGGTGCACCTTTTCTCTATGATAGGCAGAGACTTCTGACTATTCACAAATATGCTTGAAAATTAATCCATTGCTTTACATTTGAGTAAATATGGTGTATTTTTAGCCTTCCTGGAACCTAACATCACTGCTTGCAGACAGAAGGTGCTGCCATATTCCTGCAAGTATTTTTGTTCCTGCAGAGTTAATTACAGTATCAAATCAAATTTGACTCTCCTCTGGCACCTGATTTTCACCCATAAGCCAGCAACTAGACACGATAACCCAAGTGAAGGGACAAAAGCCCAACTACAGCTTGAGTAGATGAAGTGCACTTTTGAAACTGCTTATCACAGACAAGAGCACTGTCCTCCCTTTGGCAAAGGAAACCATCCTAAGGAAGAATTTATCTAGTGACTGACAGGGAGCAGTGGGCTATGAGCCTAGAAGATAATATTTTGGCTGCATCATTTCTTCTCCTCAGAATCTCTCTCCTGAAGAGCTCTGTGCTGTACAGCACTTACCAAGGTAACCAGTAATGAGGTTGCATTTTGATCTTGTTTACACTTTGTAGTGGTTTTCCCTGTATATAAACCTTCTTTTATAGACTACAAAAGGCGAGTACTCTCTGATCATTCAACTAAGAGGTTTTGCTTTTGATACGGAGCCTTCCTGTGGTGCTCATGCCATGTCTGGTCAGGACGCAAATCTGACTCTGTATCTGGTTGCTCTGGAGCATTTGTGCTTTAAACATCACCTCACCTTTGTGTTTGTTAAACCTAGAGTATTGCAGAGCTTTCATTTGTAACCCCAGCTGGGAAAACCAATGCTTACCCTGATAGCAGAGGTGGGTATCTTCACGCCTGCTCATTTAGAAACATTTTTATCAGAGGACTAGATGTTACAACCATGCTTGTGTCATGATGAGACACGAGAAAGGAACTACATGGGGAAGGGAACCTAATCCAGGACTTCTGGCAGGAAAGCGTGCACCCTCACCATGCTGACCTTGCCCTTAATTAGGAACGAGGCTGGGCACTGCTGTTCTGATGCAAGGCAGTAATGTCAGATGGACATGACCTTCTCTTTGCTGATAAATGCTTGTTGACCAGGAAATGACCACTCTGCATTAAAAAAAAAAAAATTTCTAAATTATAACTGTCTGTCAAGTTTCTAACCAAAATGTTGCAGATATTTAAGGAAAACACAAAGATGGGATTAAGCAGATATTCCTTGACTGACCCCTTACCTAGATCTAGCCTGATGAGAAAGCCATTGCCAGCACAGCCACACTAAAATCTAGGCAGGGGTTTCCGAGGGTTACACACCTGCACAACCGTGTTTTCATTTCCCTCCTCGAAGTGAGGCCTGATCAGAGTATAGATACACTCTGTCCCGTGACCCAAGAGAAATTAGGCTGAGGATGCCTGAAGGAGCTGTCTCTTTTCTTTCTGTCAAAGCACTAAAATATTAATGCTGTGTTAATAAAATCCATTACGGTTATCTGAATAAATCTTTCTGTAATTTCATAAATCACTTAACAATTGTGTGAACTCAAATGTGCTGTTCCTTAGTTAAAACACATAACAACTGACTAATACGCAGGCAAGTAACACTGCTAGTTAATGTAGCTTAAATCCAAAGGGCACGTGGGTAAAAAAGTTGTCATCTGAGGATCGATGTCATTAGAACAAAAGATGCTCATCAGCTGTCGTGAATTTATGAGGGTGTGGGAGTGGATTAAGAGAGGGATTTGGCCCCTTCAGAACATCTTGCATTAGCAGAAAGTAAAACTTCTGTGAGTGAGCACCACGGCAGCATTTAAATTGTCTGATCTGAAAGTGCTGCTTCCCCTTAGCTGTCACCATTTCCTGCAGCTTTACCTTGTCAGCAAGGCAGCAGTGAGCATGTCCAGACAGCCATTACCGAACACAGCTCGGGATGTGTGAGCATATATCATGTGTCTTCTTCATTTTGCTCCAGCTGAACTGCCATTTCGGGACAGGGAGTAGAAGAGGAGGAACACTGGACAACATTTAGGCTGCCGGTGTGCTGGTACTACTGCTTCCCCTGCTGGGTCACTGCATATTGCTGTTTCTTTGTGCTCCTTTCAACTGTGTCTCAAGAAGAGCTGCTCCTACTTAGAACAACTTGACCTGCAGGTTTTGGCAAGTAGTGCCCCAGTTTTTGGGTTGGGTTCAGCAAGAAGGGATCTACATGGAGCTTTCCCCCACTCCCCAACTAATAGACAGCTGCAGGCTGGAATGATAGATCGCAGAAAATATAAGCACTGGATGGACAATGCCATACTGGGACGATGTTTCTTGTGCCTGGTCTGGGCATCATCTTCTCACAGGACAGAGCTTTATCTCAAAGGTGAACTCAGCTACAGCAGGATGCACAAGGGAGCTCACTGTGTTCCCTTGATGAAAGGGATACCTTTTAAGTATTGTCATCCAGAACAGTGTCGAAACAAGGAGAGACAAAACCTATTGGAGAGGGCACCATCCCCATGTATACAGAGGCACTGTGGCACAGCAGGTTCAGTAATTTTCCAAATCTCACTTCAGGATGATGTGAACGAGCCAAGGGAGCCATGCCTGGGTATACAAGTGTAACATGATGTGCCCGGTGCTCAACTAGACAGCTGGTTTCCTGAGGAAGGTCACTAAATTGGACAGAATTGAGTGATAAGAAAAGATATTTTAGCAGCTGGCAAGGGGCAGACAGTAAGGCAGACCCCTTGGTGCCATACAGCGATGCCTCAGTGACAAGATAGTTCTTGGTTGGCATTAAAAAGAGCAATATGTTCTGAGACAGCCTCACACCTCTCCTACACCTTTCTGCAGCCAAGAAACTGCCTCATAAAATTATTTTTGTACACCTGCATAGAAGTGATTTGGGATATTATTAAGAGTCTGACTTAATCATCAGGATTTAGGGCATGGCTAGGATTTCTCCAAGGTGATAAGTCAGAGTGTACCAATTAGAAGGAATCATGTGCAGCACCAGCTTGATTTAAAAATCATCTTAAGTGAATCAGAAAGCAGATGTGCATTTAGTTGATAACAGCCAGGAAATTAAGTCTCTAACCTCAGCTAAGGAGGCAAGGTGGAGGAGAAACAGAATTAAAGAGCAGCAAGACCTTGTGGCAAATCTCTAGGGCAAAACCACTTCTTTCAAAAGTAAATTCAGTTGCCAGGAATTGAAAGTAAATCCTGGGGGAAATCCATATGGGACCTGAAGTCTCCTGTAACCCGGTTGTACAGTTTGTTACACTACATTTACATACATACAAGGGTGGGAAAATGACCTCCCCAGAACATACACACGTATGGAGATGTACCTCTCGAGAAACCTCACAAAAGAGAAAGAGAATGAAGCTGGGTGGAGGGAAGCAAAGGGTCGACTGAGCCTGCCAGTAAGCAGCAAGAGCAGGGCTATGCTGTTAAGGAGTGACAAGCTGGGACCCAAGGGTGACCCAAGCACAGTCAGTGAACTCAACTTGATGGGGTGCAGTCACACCATCCCGTAACAGAGTAGGTAGGTGACAGTGACATTTCTCCAATCATCTGGTGGCCAACAGACGAGTGATGGCACTGAATCAGCTCCAGAGCTCATTCTGGAGGCAGGAGACAGGGTCAGACACAGGACTAGGGACAAAACTACGTACAATCTACCTGTAATGCAGGCCCAAGGTTCATCCAGAAGACAGGACTGGAGGCAACATTACCTACAACAAAAGGTCCAGGGTCTTTCCAGGAAGCTTGGTCAGGATGGCAAAGGACAGGACTGGGCTCAGGCATACCTATATCGTAGCTCCGGCCAGGACATGGTTCCTGGGCGTGAGCTTAAATGGCACTCCTGGGCCCATGGACAGAAGATGTGCATGGGAGTCCCTCATGAGACTGACTGGGGTCGTTCAAGTCCATTGGAGTCATAGCAGTGGGAGACTCCCTGCTGCAGGGGATGGAGTTTCCCATCTGCTGACCTGACCTGCTGTCTAGGGAGTTTTGCTGCTTGTTTGGGGCTCAGATCCAGGAAATCACGAAGAGACTGCTGAGGGTCACCCACCCCTGAGAGAAAGAGTAGGGAAAATGTAGCATCCACTACTGAATGGTGGAAGTCGTGGTGACAAAAGATGTGGAAAAGGTCAAGGTACTCAATGTCTTCTTCATGTTGCTCTTTACTGGTAAGGTTTGCCTTTAGGAAACCCAGGCCCCTGAGACCAGTGGGAAATTCTGGAGTGAGGAAGACTTACTGTTGCTGGAGGAGGCCCAGGCTAGGGAGTGTAAGAAAAATCAAACATACACAGGTCTTTGGGACCTGACAAGTTGCACCCATGAGTCCTGAGGGAGCTTGCTAATGTCATTGTAAAGCCACTCTTGATTATCTTTGAAAGGTCACAGTGACCAGGAGGGGTTCCTGAGGACTGGTAGACAGTAAAGGTCACTCCTATCTTCAAGAAAGACAAGAAGGATACTGTGAGAAACTACACGCTAGTCAGCCTTACTTACAACCCCTGGGAAGGTGTTGACCAAATCCCTCTGAGAATCATGTCCAAAAACCTGAAGGACAAGAAGATGATCTGAAGTAGTCAGCATGGATTTACGAAAGGCACATGATGCTCATCTAACCTGACAGCCTTCTGCAATGACATGACTTGAAGGAAGAGCACTCTATGGTGTTCATCCTGTCTTTAGCAAAGTTTTTGATGTTGTCTCCCATAACACCCTCACTGATATATGGATGAAATACAGGCTAGGTAAGTGGACAGAGAGTTGAACTGGTAGTTCAACTGGTAGTTTTGCTCAACAGGTTGTGATCAGCAGTACGAAGTCCAGGTGGAAGCAAGTCACTAGTAGTGTACCCCAGGGACTGACAGCAGGGCCAGTACTGTGTCCTGCTCTGGAGCCCCCAACATAAGAAGGATGTGGACCTGTTGGCAGGGCACTAAAGATGACCAGAGGGCTGGAGCACCTCTCCTATGAGCACAAGCTGAGAGAGTTGGGGCTGTTCAGTCTGGAAAAGAGAAGGCTCCAGGGAGACCTCATAGCAGTCTTCCAGTACCTAAAGGGGGCTTATAAGAAAGATGGGGAGAAACTTTTTAGTAGGGCCTGTGGTGATAGGACAAGAGGTAATGGTATCAAACTAGAAAGAGGTAGATTTAGGCTAGCAATAAGAAAGAAATTTTTTATAATGAGGATGGTGAAGCACAGGAACAGGTTGCCCAGAGAGGTGGTGGATGCCCCATCCCTGGAAACATTCAAGGCCAGGTTGGACGGGGCTCTGAGCAACCTCATCTAGTGGGGGGTGTCCCTGCTCCTTGCAGGGGGGTTGGACTAGATGACCTTTGAAGGTCCCTTCCAACCCTAACCATTCTATGATTCTATGATACTGTTTAACATCTACATTAATGACCTAGGTGACCGGACTGACTACACCCTCAGCAAATTTTCAGATGACACAAAATTGGGAGGAGTAGCTAATAAACCAAACAGATGTGCTGCCATTCAGAAGGACCTTGACAAGCTGTACAAATGGGCTAACAGGAATCTCAGAATGTTCAACAAAGGGAAATGCAAAGGGAAACTCCTGAGGAGGAATAACCCCATGCACCAGGATAGACTGTGGTCCCACCAACTGGTAAGCAGCTCTGCAGGGGAGGACCTTGGGGTCCTAGTGAACAACAAAATGACCATGAGCCAGCAATGCACCCTCATAGCAAAGGCAGCCAACAGGATCCTGGGCTGCATTAGAAAGAGCACTGACAGCAGGTCAAAGGGGTGATCCTTCCCCTCTCCTCAGCACTGATGAGACAAACCTGGAGTGCTGGGTCCAGGTCTGGGCTCGCCAGTACAAAAAATACATGGACATACTGGAGTGGATCAAGCAAACAGCAACAAAAATGGTAAAGGGCTCCAAGTTTCTGACATACAAGGGGAGGCTGAAAGGTGACTGTTCGGCCCACAGAAGAAATGGCTTAGGGAGATCTTATAACTGTGTGTAAGCACCTGATGGGAGGCAGTAAAGAAGATGGAGCCAGGTCCTAAGTGGTGCCTGGTGACAGTACAAGAGGCAATGAGCACAAATTTAAACCAGGAAAAATCAATTTAAGCATAAGAAAAAAAACATTTTTTATTGTGAGACTGGTCAAATATTGGGACAAGCTGCCCCGAGACGTTGTCGAGTCTTTGTCCTTGGAGATATTAAAAATCTGACTGGACACAGTCTTGAGCAACCTGCTAACAGTCCTGATCCTGAGCAACCTGCTCTAATAGATACTGCTTTGAGCAGGAGGGGTTGAACTACATGATCTCCAGGGACTTCTTCCAACCTCAACCATGCTGTTCCTGTACCCTCAGGGCCCTGACAGAGGGAAAGCTGACACAGCCCTGCAAAGAGGAGAGAGGCTTAAGGGAAAAAAAAAGATGCTTGTTTTCTATAGCATTCTTCCAAGTGGCACTCCTGGATGAGTTATTACACTGGTGGCCTAATTAAACCACATCCTTTCCATCTTGTTTTTCTTCCTTTGTGGCTATGAAAGACAATGCTCTCATCTGAGTAGTGTCGTTCCAGTTCTAAATCTTCTCCTAAATCCCTTTCAGGACTACATACAATATTCCCTGTTGCCAGAGGTGGCTACATTAAAATAGGATTTTAATTAGCTGAGAACATTTTCTAGACCCCCTCACCTTCCTTGAGGCTGTCCTGCATCTCTAAGGGCATCTGTCTATCCATTATTTACAACCGCCCAGGTTCAGAGACCTCCAGTGGGGATTATGCTTCCAATGAAGCAAGGTGTCCCCAAAAACTTTGATGGCAAGTTATAAGGCTCCAGAGAAAGGATCACACTTCAGGTGAGAGCTTTAGGGCCCACCTTTCAAAACAGGGATGCCAACCTTGCAAAAATGAAATGCGTGCCTGGAAGGACCCCATTCATATGAGGCTGGATCCTCACTCACTACACGTCTGACTGCCCTGAAGGCAATAGACCTGTGATGACACACAGCGATCTGCTTGTTTGCTGTATAATTATGTTTTGGTGTTAATGACTGCACCCGCTTTTACAGATTTCATTTTCTTCCATAAGTTGAAGGATAAGAAGATGCCCCTTTGTGAAATACAGCTTCGGACTTCACCAACAGCACAAAGTCAAAATAAGTGAAAAACGGTGGAAAACAGTGTAACTGGTTAAAAAGACCTGTTCCCAAAGCGAGCAGGAGGAAGTCAATATTGACTGCCAGTTTGTCCCAAAATATCAGATGCTCTTTCAGGACACAGAACTTGTTTCATCACACCACAGCACAGTTGTGGTCTGTAGGGAACAAGTAACAGAAAATGAGCAATCAAAGTAGCAATTTCTCACCTGTGGGAGGGCAGTGATACCATGTGCCAGGTCACAGCTCTGGCTCTGGAGGAGCTGTGCTGAACTTCTCTGCAAAGTTTTGTGGAGAATGTTTTTTTTTTTCTCTTGACTTATTCCAGGTAGAAGTGACAAGGCTTCCTGCCACACAACATTTCCTCTGAATGCATGTAAGCATCCTCCTCTTTTGGTGAACAACTTAAGTAGCATTTGCCAGTAAACGCGAAAACTCCAGGAGCTTTTTTCTTCGCAGGCATTGTTTCTTCAGTTCATTATCTATTTATAGTTCTTGCCTTTGATCGATGTTTGTATTTAACCTTGCATTTCTTAATTTGTAGGTCAGTCTGCATTTACTATGGTTAATTTATTAGGGCAGATTCTTCTTCTCAGTCAGCTTCTTAGGGCAGGAAAGTGTATTTAGGAGCTGTAAATCATTCCAAACAGATCTCATCCAGTAACCTTAGTAACCGAGTTATATACTGGAACAAGTAATATTTTTATGGTGATATTTTTTTCAGTGTGAATAGTGGGAGAATGATGATAAAACAACACATTTGGGGATGGAATTGCCAATAAAAATT
>JAAGAY010002444.1:0-13033 GCA_011801015.1 Ardeotis arabs
GCAGGAGGAGACCCGCGGCTCTGCCTCGCTACTCCGACCGGCGGCAGTTAAATCAACCCCACTTTTCCCTCCGGTCACGCAACGTGCTGCAGGCAGACCATCTGCCAGAACGGACACGGCCCCAGGAAACGGAAAGGCAAAGGTTCGCGTAGGGAATTAAGAGAATTGCTGATGCTGTGTGGAAGGCAGGTCTCAAATCCTGTCCCCTTCCTTCTGCTCTGTAAGGGAAACGCTGCTGCCCAGATCAGGACCGAGCTCTGAACCGCAGGCATGGCTCTGAAACGTCCCCCACGCAGACCCGACAAATATTTTCTGTGTGCTCTCCAAAGCAAGCAGCCGTGCCGCCGCAGAACAGGCCCGCGGCTCGGGGAGAAACCAAACAGCGGGTCTCCACAGTAACAGCGGCCCTAGTTCTCAAACAAACCTCCGAAGAACACAGAATGAAATATTTTATCGTGTTCAAACAGACTATTTTTAAGCAGAAACTGTTTTGAAGTCTCCCAGCAAATGTGCGCGGCTCCACGGGTATTTTGCTGATAGCACCGTGGGAGCTCGTTCCGTTCCCGTCGCTCGGAGCACTGAGGGGCACCTGTGACCAGAATTAATCACACCGGTACTCCGGTCTAGCGCTGGTATTAATCATGCGGGCAGAGGAACACGCACATCTATTTATAGCCCCAAAATCGTGCGAGGAGAACAGCAAGGAGCAAAGTCAAGCTCTGGGACGCGCTGGAAGAAAGGCTGCCTCGTGCTAATCCAGCCCCACCGCTGCTACGGGTGCGCAGGGACGGCGCTGCTCTCCAGCTCACCGCAGCGCACGGGGCCGCTCCCGTCCCAGGCTCGGCTGCGGCCGCAGCCCCACGCCCAGGCCCCGGCCCCATTCCCACCACCAGAAGCAGGGGCCTGCCAGCACTAAGGAGGAGGAGGAGGAGGAGGAGGAGGTGGTGCAGCTCCGCAGCCGAGGCTCAGGGCAGCGTTCCCTCTGATTCCGGTGCCCGGGAGCCTCACCTCGCCCTTCAGGATCGCTGCTCCCCAGCAGCAGCACCCCCACGTTCGGTGCTAAAACACAAAACCCAGCAAGCTGCGGGCATCAGCCACTGCACTCTGCAGCGGTGACTTCGCAAACTCACCCTTTCTGGTATTTTTGTGCGTACCATTTCCTGTAACTTAAGTAAAAAAAGGGCCAGAACAGCCCACCTCCCTCTGCAAACCCCCTCCAGGCTTCCAAGACGGCACCCACGTGGAAGGGCACACGAAAACAGACCAGAGGGTCCCGGACACAGTTCCAGAGCGCGGAGCCACGGCAGCGCCAGGGATCGCTACGGATCGAGCCCAGCGCAGCATCCCTGCGCCGAGCGGGAGCGTGCTCACGGCACACAGGACAGCCCACGGATTTAGCTGCCAGAGTCCAACAAGGGACCTGCTGGTTTTCAGGGATTTATTAGTAGTTGGTTTTTTTGTGGTTTTTTTTTTCTGTTTGGGTTTTTTTTTGTTTTTTTTTTTTTAAAAGGACAGCAAGACTTTTTCCTCCCCAAAGGGCAAAATCATTATTTCTGGTTAATCCTCTCTTTACAAGCAGCAAACCCGTGTTATAAAAACACTGCCTCCTTGGGCAGGAGACGTTCTCGGAGGTGGAGCAGGGAAGCAGGTGGGAAAAGGCGCCGCGGGCGGCTCCGCCAGCACCGCCAGCGGGCTGGTTACCTGCAAAGTCCTTCACGTTGACATCCGCACCCTCGATAATGAGCTCCTTGATGCGCCGGGCATCTCCTCGGATGGCAGCTCGATGCAGCCGCGTCTCTCCGCGCTCGTTTCTCTTATTTACTTTATCTTTGGTTTTGGAGGCAGAGTTAGGAGTTCCCTTCTGACAAACTGTAGACTGAGAGGGATGCTTTGGTGTGGTGTCAACTGCAGGGAGGAGAGAAACGAGTCAAGCACCGCAATTCGGAGGAAGCCCTGAGCCCTTAGAGGGAGCTCTTGCAGCGCGCGTCCTCTCCCCAAAACCTCCCCACAAGGCAGGCAGGGCCAGGGAACCTCTGAGGGCCATGTGAAGACAGAAAAGCCTGTGTGTGCACAACGCAGATATGAACTGCTGGCCGCCACAGCCCCCTGGAGAGAACGGCCGTCCTCGCAAACACCGTAGGCAATCCCATGACTTAGGAGCAGACAATGCAGCTCCTTACCCCGAAACTTCATTTCCTAAGGGAAGCGGCCTTTTACCAAGCACATGTGAGGTCTGGCAGCCTCGGGAGGAGACCGCGCGTTTCCTGGGAAAACAGCTGAACCCTCTGAAGCCTACACAGCGTTCGGCCTTTTTTCCCCCCCAAGTAACAGCAGCACAAGCAGCTAGATTGGTGTTAAGAACAACACACCACGTGGCTAAAAGCTGCGATGTTTGCGTGTCGGATGCAGATGGGGCACACAGATAGCACAGTGTTGCTAAAAACCCCGGGGGTCATGTATGCAACAGAGGAAAATGACTGAAATACAAAATCCGTGGTAAACACATTTCAGCTGCTCTGCGTCTCCGGTTACAGTTGCACTGGTTACACCTCTTATCCCTCTCCGCAAGAAGAAACATTTAAAGACCCGCAGAGGATGGCATTTCAACTTTATTCACGATGCTCCTTTACGGAGCGAGCCTGAGACGCCAGCGGAAAACGCGAAGCCCTGAGGTGGAGGAGGCTGTGGGACATCTCCTGCTACTCCTGCCACTGGAGGAAGGACGGGCACGCAGTCCCGGGCGAACCCCGGCAGCAGCCCGTGCCGGGAGCCACCGCAGAGCCCGTGGGAGCGGGGGTCCCGCTGCCCCGCTCCAGCATCGCTTCTGTAGGAGGCTGGAGAAGGCGCCCCACAACCCAGCACCCCGCCGGCGGTGCTGAGAGCGAGGAGACCGCAGGGAGCAGCGTGTCAGCCCCTCCGCACCGTGCCGGGGGCGGAAGCTCACCTCTGGTGAGCCCGGGGCCGGGCACTGGGAGGCCCAGGTACTCTGAGCCTCGCTGCAAGCTCACAGCCGCCCACCCGCGCCCCTGAGCCGGACCGCCCCGCGCATCTCACCTGGGCTGTTTGCAGACTCCTCTGCCGTCATCTGCATAAGGAGAGCAACCTGCTGGCGCTCGGAGAGCGGGTAGCCCGCCCGGATCCCCGAAAGGCCCATTCCGAAGAGCAAGCCAGGCTTCCTGGTGGCGGGCTCCTTCTTAATCCTCTTCCGCTCCGGACCCTGCTTTTCTGTGGTGCAAGGAGACACAGAAACACAACTCATGAGTGCTGCTGTAACCAAAAACCCCGTTCCTCTCCGAGCAAAGTGCTAACAGCTCTGCAACTCCGTTTCCATATCTCAGAAACTAAAAAGCCTGTGGTGAAAGATGTATCCCCGCGGTGGGGGCACCGGTGCCCGGGGCAGCCGCCTGGGCTCACCCCGCTGCGGTCACAGCCGGGACGCACGCTGTACTGCCGCCTGCCAGCTCCCCCAGCACAGGGCGGAACGGACCCGACCTGGAGCAGGAGCTGCATCTCCTCCACCGCAGCCTCTCCTGGCTCCCTTCTCCCCCCACCATCGAAGAGCAGCGCAAGGGGGAGGGCGCGGGTCCTCGGGGGGCCGCTGCCAGTGCTGTACCTTCCATCTCGCTTCTAGGAGCCTCCAGCTCACGCCGCGGTGCTTCCAGGAGTGTACGCAGCCCCACACCACCACGGCACGGCCTGAACTGGAGGCATCTACAAGCGTCAACACAGAGCGCCAGGCTGACAGCCGGGAAACGTCGCCACCTCACCCCCTCGCCATCACCGAGCCGAGGACTCCGTGGCCAAAGCATCAGCGCCAACTGGCCCCCACCGGGATGGTGCTCGGGGGACACGGCCGGATGCGCTGCCCTGGGGAGCGCCGGGCTGGGCCTCTCCTCCCAGAGCCTCTGCTTCCAGCCCAGCCCAGCGCACCCGCCTGCTTAGCCACATCCACTCCTACATCCCTCTAAAAACCCCCAAATAAACGGGAGGGGAGGAAGAAACCCCTGTGCCCGGCTTCTCATCCCCCAAATCCCAGCCTGACGCTCGGTCTCCTAAATCACCCAGCTACGAAGGCAGCTCCTGCTGAGGGACCGAGCGCGACCGCCTCTAAAGGCGGTATTCGCTGCTGGCACGCCGTGCGCACGATGAGACAAAACCCCGGCCTCTCCCTGCACCTCTGCCCTTGCTCTCACACCACAGACCCGCTGCAAACTGGTGAGAACTGGACCCTGCCCAGCGCTGTGCAACCTGCTGCCCAGCTCAGCCCAGCTCGCACACCTCGCCTCTGCGAGAAGTCCGACTCTACAGCTTGCTGAAGAGTTTTCCTAGTTTTTTTACACAAGTATGGATCCTTCTCCCATGCGAGGAGAGCCAGCAGCCCTTCCTCCGTGCTTCTGCGAAAGCACAGACCCCGCTGCACGCTCTCGGTGGGTCTGCAGAGCCGCAGCCACGCCAGAGTCCCACCGCAGGGACGCGTTCTGTGAGCGAAGCTCCAAGGTGCCAGTTCAGGAAACAAAAACCAAGTTTCCTTTCGCGGAGCCAGCCGAGCAGGAGAGACAGAACACCCATCCGCAGAGCAGCACGGGGATTCCTTGCCGACAGCCGAGCCGTACCGCTCCTACCCGGCGACTGTCCCAAACCCACACAGCAGCACAAGGAAGACGCGGTGCGTGCGAGCGGAAAATTCAGCTTTGCTCAGGCCGATTTCTGAGCAGCGATAGAGTTTGTTCACAACCAGGCGAACCCCATGGCTGCCACCGCGCAGAGGGCCGGTAACGGCGTCCTTGGCAGTCACAGCTATACATTTATCGAACGCAGGTGAGCGGCTCCTCGCCCTCACAGCGTGTGCTCCAACACCAGCTCCAACCAAGCCGGTTCAACACCGCTGGAGAAGCCTGAGCGGTACAGCACCCCGCTGCACCCCGGCGTAACGACGAGACCGCGCACGGACGAGCTGCTCAAAACCTCCCGCACAGACAGGAACTCTGCTCCCAAACTGACTGCGCCTGCTCTTCGTGAGAGCAAATCCCGCCTGCGACCACAGCACAAAGTGAAAATCTCTTTAACAAAAGGAGTTTTGACTTGCACAGCCCCAGCAGGGACTGGTACTCGCCGGGACGCTGCCCGAAGACCGGAGAATCGAGGGGGTTATTTACCACAGCAAGGCCCTGCGCCCCCGCAGAGGAACGCCATGACCTGCGCACTTCCACGCGGGCCGACCACGGCGCCGATACCACACGCCGAGGTCACACATCTTCTACTGATGTTTGACTCTAAACATGGTTATTATTTCGCTGAAGACACTTTGAGAATCCCAGAAAGCGGCAGAGGGACGACACAAGGAGGTTTGCAAACAAGAAAATGTCTGCTAACGCCCTCCAAGAGACAGGGCTTCAGCTCCCAGCAGCCAGGGAGGGGAAACCCCACCAAGTGACCACCCAGTGTCTGCCCAGTCCCCAGCTCCAGCGCCCTGAAACCGGGAGTCAAAAGCCTGTGGGGAGATGTAGAGGTCCATGAGGATCTGCAACGGATCGCACAGATGCAAGCTTAACGGACTCACGGCTACCTGCGTCCAGGGAAAGGCACATCCCGCAGCCCCTAACCCAGCTCTGCTCACCCGGTCGTGTTTGCCACTGTCACGCTCAACGCGGGTCACCGGCACGCAGCCGCCCGTGGGACAGAGCCCGCTCTGCCTCCGCGCAACGCCCAGCAGGCCAGGTGAGACCACCGACGGGTTTGAAACCAACCGCCGGACTCTGCGCTGAAGCACGGGCTTCCCGGTGCGTTCACCAAACCGCCAGCGGAGCAGAAGCCTGCGGCAGACGAGGGCAGCAGCACGCGGGGACGGCTCCGCGGCTCCAGCTCGACTCACGCCGCTTGCGTCTCCCGCGCTCCCTCAGCTGAAGAGCAGGCAGCTCCGAAATCCTCTGCTGCTCTCCAGGGCAGAGGATTTCCATCGATCCCCTGCACATTTCAGAAATAACAGCTCGGCACCGGGGATCCTCTCCAGGCAGACAGCACGGGCCGCCCCTCTGCACACAGCAGCCCTGAAAACGCGGCTGTGCATCGAAGAATCCCGGTCTAATCCTCCGAAACCACATTTCGCTCACCCTGACAGCCATAACAGAGCTGGAAGATGAAATCAGATCACAGGAAAGTGGATAGTTTTTTAATGGCTCAAAATAAAATTAAACTCAACGTGCTCATGGTAAAAAAAACAATTTAGGCTGGGCAATTCCAGGAGCCGCGCCGCCGAGCAGCGCGTCCCGCCAGGCACGCTGGCCCCGGGCACAGGGACACCTGATCCGCACACGCAGCGTGCTCCTGCTCCTCGCTCGGCTCCGGAGCCGCGTTCAAAGCAGGTTTGTTAAATCCCGCTCGGCCAGGCCCGGCTTCTCTGCATGCCTCGGCCCAGCAGACAGCCCTGGCCGCGTCCAGCCGTGCCGCAAAGCGGGCCGCAACGATGCTCGAGGGGGTCAGGCCCCGGCCAGCGGCTTTGAAGTATGAGCAGTGCACAAGGGTTGTATGCGGCACGGAGCCACAATTAGCACAGGAACGTTTTCATTAATTTATTTATCACTCAGCTGCTGCAGGTTGCCAGCACGAGCCTGTGATTCACAAAAATTGATTACCAAGTTGAACCGAACCCCCCTAAACCCCTACTAATTCTGCAGTTGCAGAATTTCCTCCTCCACAGAACGTTTAACATCAAAAAGTATGCGATCAACAAGATAAAAATAAATTGGAAAGCAACTGCCAGGTCCTCGCTCGCCGCGGCGAGGGCTGGTGGAGGCAGCCGAGGCCTCGGGCCGGCGGGAGGCGGCCGCGCGGGTCCCTGGCGCCGGAAGATCCCGCCGGCCCCGCTCGTGTGCTGCGTGACCGCCGCACTTCGCCCCTCGACGCCTCCCTCCGCCCAGCAGCAACGGGATTCCCCTCCCTGGCGCCGGGGCCTCACTCACCGTTCCCCCGCGGTCTCCCCGGCGGAAGGCAGTGCCATCCCCTTCGCAGCGAGACGCGTGGCTGCCGCGGCGCAGAGGTTAATCCGACTGCTTTGGGCGTTCTGGGGAAGTGGGTCGCCGGCTGCGCTGCCTGCGCAGGTTGCATAAGGAGCGGGGCAGGGCTGGGCCGGGGCAGCGTCTCCCAGCTCCCAGTGCCGGAGCCCCGGGCTCCCTGCGCGGGAAGATGTACGGGCAACGCACGGAGGGACGGCAGAGGTGAGGCCTGGGCAGAAGGGACGGAGCGGGAGCTGTTCCCAGCGGACACACGCCGTGCGGCGCTGCCGGCGGCTCCGCTTCCCATCCTCAGCCTGAGCAGAAGCGCCCGGCAGGGCCCCGCTCAGCCTCGCGTGGGCGAAGGCCTGGGAGGGCTCCGGGCTGGCCCCAGGCTAACAGAGCTGCAAACGTGTTTCATTTCACAACGGCAAATCTTACTCAGAATCTGGTTTTCTGCAGATTGTAAAGGGGCACCTGCAGGAAGCTCTCTGCTCAACGGCACCGGGCTCCGCTGGCTGCGGCGGGCTGCTCCTTCCCTAATTAAACGCTTTTCTGTAACACCCTGCGGCCACGCGGAGCAAACGAAGAGAAACACTCGCAGTGGGGAAACACCTCAGCGAACAGCAGAAAAGGTGATTTCACACTAAAACCCCTTCAGCGAGGCTGCACCACGGCAGCCCCCGCATGGCAGCACACAGCACGCGGGGAAGGACCCCGCTGCCACGGTCACCTCACCCTGATCACCAGAGACAGGCTGGACCGCGCACGCCGACCACCCCAGCGCTGCGCCACGCTGCGTCGCGCGCCCGGGGATGAGCCGCACCTCCCGGTCGTGATTTTTAACGCAGCTCACGTGCCGCTTGCTTCAGCCTCCTGCAAACCTCCCCAGCGCAGCCTCAGCCGGCGCTGCTGCGGTTTAACTCGGGCATCCTGCTCGGCTCGTCCCTCACGCTGACGCCAGCGGGAACCGCGCGCGCAAGCTGAAAGGGGAAATCGGGATCTGAGCGGAGCCGCGGCTGCCGAACGCAGCCGGGGAGCTGCTTCTCCGTCCTTTCATCACGCTGAAGCCCAGGGGCTGGCGGAAGGCGGAACAGGAGCCGGTTCCCAGCACAAAGGGGTCTGGGCGTTAGCCCGCAGGTGGTTCTCCTGCCCACATGAGACCCCAGGGCACGCGACGCTCGCGCTGCTGCACCAGGGAGCACAAATCTGGGGCTGCTGGAAGCCCACCGGCGGCTCCACGGAGGTCCCAGGGCTTGGCACAGAGGGATTCAGTGCTGCTGAACCCCCGGCCCTAGCTGAAACGGGAGAGAAGAGAGGCAGGGAAGGAAAAAGGGCAGGGCGGTGGTGGAAAATCAGAGGCTTCTTGAACTGTCAGATGTTGGCGGGTCGTGGGGACAGGGGCTGCAGGTGAGCAGCACAGCTCCTCGCTCCCTACGAACGCGTCGTACCCTGTAATGCAAAAAGCATCTGTTCAAACCGCTCCGACATGACAGCACACGCGTGCGAGGCGGTACCCTGAGGAAAAACACCGTTTCCAAACGAGCAGCTCGGGCTGAATGTCTCAGGGCTGCACGGAGACACCGACTGCTGGCTCGCGGTGAGTCGGGACTCTCAAGGGTTTATTTGCCGAGCAAGCACACAAACAGAAGATCAATAAGAATAAATCAGAACGGCACTGACAGCAATCGAGACTGCATTGCACCCCTGAGAGACTGCGCGAGCCTCTGCACCCCCCGTCCACAGCCCGGCCTGCGTAAGAGTGACTCATTTTTACTGCAGAAGTTGGAGGGCATAAAACACTTTGGAGCACATCAGCCCAAAGCCGGGGAAAAGCCGGTTTAACCTGCACACGGACGCTTACGCGCGCTCGCAGGGCATCGCTGACGCGGACCAACGCGTGCTGAAGAAGACCGTTCCCGAGCGAAGGTTTAGAGCAGCACAGCAGCGGTGCGGAACGGGAAGCAGCCCCGCGGCGCGGGCAGATAGACGAGAGAGGGCAGCGGGGCAGCAGGAGGGAGGCCAGGGGAGCGCCAGGCCGCAAAGGGTGCGGCGAGAAGGGCGAACAGGGCTGGCGCGACTGCGCGGGGACCAGACCACCGTAACGCGGGGGAACAGAGCGCTCAGGCTGAGCCGCTCCCGCACAGCCGTGAGCTGGTTCCTGATCTGAAGGACGGAGAGGGTCCGGAGCCAGAGACTCATCCCGCACAGCGAAGCTGAGAGGACGGCGGAGACGTCGGCTTTGACAGCCGGGAGCGCAGGAGACGTGCTGGCGGGAGGAACAAGCCCATTCACAACCACGTCAGGTCACCGCGCGTGGCGCTGAGCCCACAGTCCTCACCGCTGCCCCCGGCTCCCTGGGGACAGAGGAGTTGCGGGCCTTGACCTGTGTTAAAAAGCGTAACGGGGCTGGAGAGGTGCAACGCCGTGCGACAGCCTGCGATCCAAACACAGGTGCTCTCCCTGGACCTGCAGGACAGAAATGTGGGCATGCAGCTCCTCAGCAGCGGCCACTGGCTAACACACTGCTGCCAGAGGAGCCCAGAGGTTTGTACCAGAACAGCCACCTCCACGCCAAATGCAAATAATTCCGAGCGAGACCCGTTTTCAGGTCCAGACCTTCCATTTCCCACAAACCAGCAAGAGCTGGAGGAGGGAGGGCGAGGGAGGAAGGCTCCACACAGCCACCGGGCCAGCCCTCCCCTCCTGGGAGCAGGACACTCTGCAGACAGCGCTGAGAAAAGCTCTTGTATGAAGGAAAAAGCCATCATTGATAGATTTTTTGGTTCACAGCGACGCAGCACACTGCAGCCTCTCACTCTGCATGTTAAGGAGGCGATGCCGAGGGGGAGGAGGGAGATTTATGGCAGCTCCCGTCATAACCCAACCTGCTTTTCCGCACAGCCCTTCCCAGATGGCTGATGCGCACGGGGAGTTTCTAAGGGTGACGCGAAGGCTGCCGTTGGCCAGTCCGTCCGCACTGTACCGGCATTATGGAGCCCGGCGAGAAACGCAGCCGCGCTGACATTCACTCTCTCCCCGGTTGCTAGGTGAGAACAGTTTCTTGGCTATTTTAGTAAAAGGACTGAAATTATACAAGCAAAGAAAAAGACCCAGCGCGGCGCAGCCCGTCAGAGCCCCCCAGCTGCACGCAGCAGCCGGAAGCCAGCGACAGCAACGCACACAAACAAGGCCTTCGTGCGCAGATGCGTTTTTTTTAAGAAGCCAGCGATTTGCTTCTCAGCGCTCCCCTCGCCCGCCCCGCGCCCGGTGACTAACGAGCCCGTTCCCGTGCGACCGCGCTCAGAATGCGGCAGGCACGAGGCAGCCCCGCAGCCGGCGCCGGGAGGGGACGACGGTTTAGGGCAATCTGATTCACCGAGGGTTTTCTAAGCCAGGAATCAGCAGCACGAAACATACTTGGGGGATGAGCACGATGGGGGCTGCGAAGCAGCAGCAGCTCCCGCTGACCGCACTCCCGCTGACCCCAGCCACCAGCAGAACCTCCCTGCCCAGTTACGAGCTGGGAGGGGGCTGATGGACAGGCACTGCCCCGGGGCACTGCTTTTATTTCTTTTTTTCAAAGCAAGACACAGAAACAGCTTAAGGACTTCCACGTTTCAGCTGTGGGGCCTGCTGGGTGCTCAGGCCGTGTGTTCCTGTTTTCCTCCCCGTTAGCAGTCTCTCCTCCCTCCTGGAGCTGAGACGACCATCAAACTCCAGGAGAGCGCACCCGCCGCAGACGATGTGTTGTTATCTCTGTGGAGGGGAGCTCTGTTCTCCATCCCCAGCCTCCTCCTGCTCTGGGCCCTGCACCGCAGCGGGTCCTCCACCTCTGCCAGCCTCGGTGCGCACGGCATCGGCATCACCACCACTAACCAAAAACACCAAGTGACGCTGAGAAACCCCACAACCCGAAGCCACAATGCTGCTAATCCACACCTGGATCACCTCCCACCCCGGCCGGGGACGGGAAGCGGCAATGCTCCAGTCAGAGCAAGATTTCGCACAAGGCCAAGGAGCAGCAGGGAAGTGGAGGGGCTGGAGCCAGCAGCAGCCCGCAAAGGCAAAATAAAGCCCAGAGTACTCCTCACATCTCGCAAACGAACCCTCAGAGGAGACAGACCTGCACCCAGGCAGGTAACGAGGCACCCAGCACCGCTGCAGACCCGCAGCTTTGCCCCAGCCTCGCTCGAGCCTTTCCAGCTCGCAGGGGGAGCGCTGAGGCCAGAATTCACCCGCCGCGCTCGGGGATCTGTATGGAGCCCCAGCTCTCCCTGGTGACGAGTAAAGGCCTGGAAAGCACAGCTCCACCGTGAGCCACGGGACCCAAGCGACGGGCTGACACCGAGCGGACATAACGGATTCGGCACTCCGGACTGCGCATTTCACAGCTGACCTTCGAGCGGCGTTGCCTGAGCTGGTACGCACGACACGGAGCGGTAAAAACCCGCCCGTCTGCTCCGCAGCCTGCGCGGGAGGCGGGAGCGCCCAGCCCCGCTGCCGTTGCCGGCGGTCTGGTGCCGTTGAGTCAGCCCGTGACTCAGCGCCGCAGGCACCAGCGCCGGGAGGAGCAGCGCTCTGCGCCAGCCGCCCGTGCCCACCGCTCCCGCCACCTCCTCGCAGGTGGCTTCCCAGCAGGACTGTCCCCTTCCTCCCTGCCGTCTCCGCAGGACGCTCTTCTGCGTGCTTCTTAATATCACAGTTTTCTAATATTTCTTTTTTTACATGCCTAACCTCCTTTCAGCAGGGCGCACCGCCGGGGAGCCGCAGGAAGCCTCGCGAGCTGCTGAAATCGCTGGGAGAAGAGCTGGTGTTACTTGTTTGGCAGCTGCCAGGCAGCACGTAGGCTCTCGGCACGGTCCGCAGACGTGGGGAGATGCCGCACGAGGGAAAGGAGAAGGGAGGAGGAGAAATCTCAGGCAGAGAGACGCTGCTCCCACAGTGCTGGATCTGTAACACGCACGGGCTGGAGGCTCACAGATTTATGTAATTTTTTTTTCCTAAAGCCAGTTTGTTTAGTTAACTCTGAGGAACCCGAGAGCTAGAATTGTTGCTCTAGAAACCGTTTTGAAGGAGATAGTTTTAAAAGATTTAGCACTGAACCTACTGTACCCACACCACACGCTGCACCTCCCGCAGCCCACGCCAAGCCCGTCTCCGTACGGAACAAACCCCGGGCCGCGCCGGGAACACCTGCTCGGGACCAGGGCGCAGGGAAGGCACGCTGCGCTGGAGGCGAGCGCTGCAGAGAAAAACAGATGAAGACTGAAATCGCTTACTTGCTCGCTTTCCGAACGCGTCAGCACTCTGCCAGCGCGCGCTCCGAAGCCAACGCGAGGAGGGGGCTGCAAGAGCGGGGCGGAAGGGAGGGCTGCTAACACCTGCAACCTGCGGCGAGGGGACGGAGGATTCACGCTTGTGTTTAAACATTTAAAGAGGGGGGAAAAATATCCCATTCCAGAGAGAGAGAGAGAGGTTTCCCAGCTCCCTACAGCCGAGTTCCACGTGGCTGGGGCATGCCCTCGCAAAATCGCCCTCAAACACACACGGCAGCCCAGAAGCACGACTGCGTTACATAAATCATCCGAGGTCAGCTCCGCAACCGGCACGGCGAGCGCCGATGTCGCAATCCCGCTTCCCACAAGGGCTGAAATCAAAGTTTAGGAACCGAACAAGGAAAAGCTCCCCCTGCTCTGGGGACTGCTCGGGGGCTGCGGGGCGGGCGCGCTGCTGGAGACGAAAGCCCGTCCCCCAGCGCCCCGCTAGCCAGGCACGCTCTGGCATGCGCTGCAGAGCTGCGTCCTTACGGAGCACCGCGCTCACGAGGCACGCCCAGGCACGGAGCTGCGTCCTTACGGAGCACCGCGCTCACGAGGCACACCCAGGCACGGAGCTGCGTCCTTACGGAGCACCGCGCTCACGAGGCACGCCCAGGCACGGAGCTGCGTCCTTACGGAGCACCGCGCTCACGAGGCACGCCCAGGCACGGAGCTGCGTCCTTACGGAGCACCGCGCTCACGAGGCACGCCCAGGCACGGAGC
>JAAGAY010002444.1:13053-35974 GCA_011801015.1 Ardeotis arabs
TCCGCATGCTCCTCTGCAGCTCCCTGCTGCCATCTCCTCCCCAGCGCCTGAGTCACTTCCTCTCCTCCGTCTCCACCAAGCAGGTTGCTGGAGCCTCGCCCACACCTCGCCGGCGTTCGTCCAGCCCGCTTCGTCTCTAAATGCAACGACCACCTCCGGGCCTGCGGCCCTCCTGCCTGCAGGCGGGGAGCCGGGCCGCTGCCGTCCCCCGGCTCAGCCCTGCCGCTGCGTGCTCGCTCCCCAGGGAGCTCTGACAAGGAAGGGGAAGAGGCGTCTGAAGACGGAGGGTCGCGCGCCTGCCCCTGGACACGCCACTGCGCGTCCTCACCTGCCAAACAGCCCCCGCCGCGGCACTCGTCACCTTTTAAAACCTGCCAGCTGCCAGGCTGATGCACCGTGTCCCGCGTCAGACCACCGCACAGCCCCAGCCGGAGAGGAACCGCAAATACACCTTTTTTTAATAATTTTTAAGCATATTCCCAACGTTTAGTCCATTTTATCCCTTTGCACTGTTACTGATCCTTACCTGACCAGAACTATTTCCACGTGCAGATTTCCTAGGAAGGAACAGAAAGGACCTGTGCAAACCTCTGCTGCATTGAAGCCCCTTGCAACCAAATAGCATTATTTTCCCATGTCAAAGCTTTGCGATTGCTCTTCCCAACCGCTTACAAAGCAAGCAGCCCATCCAACGTCTCCGTAGCTACGTGGGACCACAGTGGACAAGAGCCACATGTACCAGCCACTCTTCTGACCTGCCCGACCGCAACACAGCCAGACTGAAACACCCAGAGCGGCACCAACGCTTCCCAGAAACCCGGTGTGTATTGAGGACGCGGTGCTCAGTCACGCTGCAACCACCAAAGCAACGCTGGCAGTCCCGAGAACAGGGACAAACGGGTCACCCTGATGTCCTTACGGGCCTGAGGACCACCCGCGCCGGCCCCAGAGAGCCCACCTAAACACCCCAGGCGGCCACACCGCTGAAGGCACCCCTCCAGCCCGTCAGCGTCCCCTCTGGACAGCTCTGCACGTGTTCAACCACGCCTGGGCGCACACCAACTGGAAATAATTGTTCAGTTTTACGACAGTGAAGCACTAGAAGTTTAAAGCCCCAAAACACCAAAGCACGGTGAGACACGTACACGCATATATATCCGGTTTACTTCAGCCAGATGCGTGCAAGCTCAGTTTTTTGCTGCTTGCTTTTTTTCTTTTCAAAAGTACCCAGCTTTACTTCTTACTAGCAGGCCCAGCACTGCTCCTTGGCTTGCTCGTGAGCTTCCAGTCAGAAACGGAGGAGAACAGCCCGCCAGCCAAAGGAAGGGGTGTCTCCTCACACAGCCATCCTGTGCTCCAGCTGTATTTATTGCTAACAACATCAGGGTCTTAATCCGCTCAGATTCTGGCGTGAGCATCGTCCCACAGCAGCCATCCATCTGTCCACACACCTCCTCCTTCCCAGGAAACCTGACAGAACGCTTCAGCACGGATCGCTTGCACGCTGGACATGGTGAGCTCCCCGCCACCCCAACGCCCGCGTCCCCAGGGCGGAACACGTCACTTCCCTACCTGTATCCGAGTCCTTTTGATCTCCATTTGTTCCAACAGTGAAAGGCAACTTGCGTTTGGTCGCTCGCTCTTTCACCTCTTTGCCGCCATCGCTCCGGTCCAACTTTGGAGTCTTGGTTAGAGAAACTTTATCTTTATCCTGGAAAGAGAAGAGACCAGATTAACGAGAGCCTTCCCCAGACTGCGTCCTCCTACCCCCCAGTCCCCGCCGCAGCCTCACGCAGCACTCGTCCTCTCTTTTCTACTGTGGGCTCCCAGCATCGGAGTCCAGCGTCTTGCAGAAAGAAGCCTCCACCAAGCGAAAACGCAAAAAGATCACTAGAGAAGCGCAAAGTCAACCGAGGCTGCCGCGTGCTGCGAAATCTGCAACAAATTCACGTGCAAACCAGAGCCCACGCCTCGTGTGCAGCTGGGGATGCGCTGGGCTGCGAGCGCCGGGGGAAGGCAGGCTGGGGTGGGGGAAGCCAGGGATTTCCAAACACAGCCGCCCCCGTCATTCGGGAAGGGTTTCCTGGTCCCAGGAAGGAGTGGGACGTGGGGGAGCACGCACAGCATGTCCAGGGGACACACAAAAACCAGCACTAAAGCCCTTGGTTCAGCGCGGAGAGCTGAGGGCTGCTCCTTCTAGCACAAGAATACGGCATCGCTATCTGAGCCGAGGTGATACCCTGCTGTTCTGGAGAATCCGGCAGCCGACGGGCCTGCTCCAAATCACTGACCGCTCACAGGGCGGGCACCGCAGCCAAACGCCCTTCCCCAGGTTGCACGGTACAGGCAGCACAGCGTTCGCAGAGAAAGGCCAAAACAGCTCTGCCCGCCCCACAGCAGCACGCTCCGTCCCAGAGCAGGCAGCTCCCAGCTCTGCCTGCGCTCCCGCAACGGCCTCCGTCACAGCTGTCCCCCTCTCCCACCGGGATTTTCAGAGAAGCCACATTAAGAACAACCCTACAATACCACGTAAAAGCACGGAGAGCAGCGCAGACTCCGGCTGGGCAGTCACAGCTTCCTCAGAGAGGCAGACCTGCGTCTGCTTTGCACTGGTCTCGTTCATTCGCGGTGGTTCGGGTTTTAACACACAGCGAGGTGCAGCAAGCCGTGCTGGGGACTGCCCAGCGTGAGCAGCAGGAAGAGATTTTGAAGAAATGTCCCGAGCAAGGCGAAGTTACCAAGCACTGAGACAGGCGAGATTTCTCACGTGAACAGCGAGAGCTGGTCCGCAGCTCAGACTGCAGGAGCCCAGTGCGCTGGGAATACACGCAGACCAAGCCACGCACTCGGGTTTCGTACCCGAGACACGCTAGGATTTTAAGGGAGGGCTTCTGGTTCGAGCCCCGTGCCACCGCTCTAAGAACAGGGCCAGAAGGAGCAGCTTTGTGACAGACCTGATTTCAACAACCTGGCAAAGCCCAGGCCCTAAGCTTTAGATACAAAGCTAGATCAAGGAGAAGAATCTCAAGACATTAAATCGCTCAGGACCAGCCCTGGGAAGTCAGACAGGCAAGTCCAACAGCAATTCCCTTGTTTAGAGAAGCCCAGTCACGCTGCCTGCAGCAGGCTCCCCGCCCGGGCAGGTGGCTCCCGTGCCAGCAGTCACAAGACCGTGTGTCACCACGCACGCCGCTCCTTCCTCCTTCCCAGTTTCTGCCTCGCAACCAGACTTCACCCGCGGATTAAAGAGAAACCGTCCGCTGGGACCAGCGGGTTCTGCTGCACGGCCCCTTTGCGACGGGCAGCACCACAGCCCCGCGGCTGCGCGCCCAGTATCGGCCCCCGCTCACCCCTGCTCCAGGGAGGGCTGAAAAACGGGCTGGGGAATCCCTCTTTGGGTGAAGCAAGCCACACAAACCTACTGACAGCAGCACGTTCGGCCACAGGCGCGCAAGACTTCACGTCCAGAGCCCAAAGACGGGCAGCGGGGCTGGAGAGCGGCCGCCGAGCGCCCTTCCTCGGCGCAGGAGCCGGCGGAGCGACGGGACAAAGTCACAACAGCCAAGATAAACACCCCAGCATTTCATTTAAACACTCTGGATCTAAATACTTTTGTTGTCTTTTTTTCTGACACGAACAAAACCAGTTTGCAATAACAAACGGTGCCATTGCACTGCCAGCTGCCGTTCCGACCAGCCCAGAGGGGAGAGGCCAGCGACCACGGACCATCTCCCAGGGCTGCCCTGGTCCGTCCTTTCCCTCCCCAGCTCAGTGCAAGCTCAGACACCAGCGCCACGCTCACATCCCACTAACCCTGCATCAGCGCTCAGTATCTGAGAGCACAAAACCAGAGGAGACCACGTGCGCGCCTCCTCCTCTGCGCCCGACGCCCGCGACTCAGGTTTGCCGGTGCGGAGTGGCGGCAGCCCTCGCTTCCGGAAGGCTCCCAAGGTGGATCGGCCACGGCTGGTGCTTCAAAAACAACACTTCCCTGCACCAGCCGCCGCGCTCGCTGTCTGTGCTGCCGTGTCCTCGCCCGGGCCCTTCGGAGCAGGAAGGGTCTCGCAGCAGGAGGCCGGGATGCGGCCGAGCCCCCAGCACCCTGCCGTGGGATTTCCTACACTCCCAGCATTTCTGCCAGACATCGGCTTCGCATTGAGAGCTCCAACAAGAGGTCAATTGTGCTCAACACAAAAAATACATTTTTTTTTCATTGTTTCTTACTTTAAACCAGATTTCAGCTGGAACAAGGCTGTCGTGTCCTCTGCTGCCCGAAAAGCACTCTGCCTCGCAGGCAACGTGGCTCCGGGCACCGACTGGCAGCACTGCTGCTCCTGCACCCCGCGCAGAAGCAAAGGATGATCGGTGACGGCTTGTTTGAGACACACCTTCTCCAAAATCCCCTTAATCTTTGGGCTTTGCTGCTGCGGTGCCAAAACCTGAAGCTGCAGGTGCAGGGGGCCGGCAGCGCCCGCCAGCCAGGTCAGTCGCCTGCTGCGCTGACGCCGTGCGAAACCTCCGCGCGCTGGGGAGCAAGAAAACGGGCAGGACAGGAAAAATGCAACTTGTTCGAGAAAGTTGCTGCAATGTTGTTAAAAGCTGTGTGTTGGAGAAAAGACAAAGAAGAAAGGAATTCGGCACAAACTCTTCCCAGACAGGAGAGCGGCCCAGCATGGAAATGGAAACGGTGTGCGGATCCCAGCGTCGGGCACGCCGGGGCAGCGCTTCGTTGGCACTCGCCCGAACGCTGGGAGCTGCTGATCCAGTCAGTTCAGCAAAATTAAATACCACGCAATGAAAGAAGCGGCGGCAGTCCCGGCACGGCTTTGAAGATTAATTTGTACGGCAGCACAACGATAACCTTTCCTACTAATTGGAGCAAGGAAGATCCAAACTTTGCTGAGGACGTTTGCAGCGGCTGCAGCGAAACCACTGCAGAGAAATGAAGGCAGCTTGGAAAGTCATGTTCCTGAAAGTAACATGTGCTTTAATTTTCTTATGTTAAGCTTTACTTCCCCAAGTATTTCCAATTTTCTAATGAAGAACGTGTCTATTTCTCGAGTAGAAGTTCTTTCACTTTTAGGCCTCCTCACATGTAAAGTGAGCTCGGACTGACCTGCAGCCGGTTTCACAAGCAACACCCCCGGATTCACGGGCGCTGCAGGGGTCTGTACGAACACCCGCGGGAGGCAGGCCGGGGCAGCTCGCGCCGAGGGCAAGGGAGGGGGTTTGGGAGCGGGGGCACGGTGAGAGCGCAGCGACAGAAGCAGGTTCCCCTCCGTGGGCGGTCACGAAAGCCGCTGTGGCAAGGGGCAGAGGCAGACCACGGCTGCAGGAAAATCCCCCACTGACACGCTGCGTTACGAGTGAGATTTACCACAGGAACAAGCCCACCCGCCGCCACTGGCACCGGCTGCAGCTGAGATGCACCAGGGGCTGCCATCGGCGTCAGGGTGTGGAGCACAGACCGCTCACGAGCCGGTCCCCAGCGCCACGTCGACACAGGCCACGCGTGCAGCGCATGAACCGTGTCTGTGCTGACCTCTCCTTCCGACAAACATCTCAAACTGGCACGAGAGACCCCGGTATCAATCTGCTCAGGTCATTTATGACATCTGCAAACAAAAGCCACTTCCCACCCTCATGGAACTCCAGCTAGGCCAGCTTACTCTGCAAACGCCAGCTCTCAAAACCAACCACGGAGTTCCTCCTGACGCGAAATCCTGCAGGGCAGAGCCACACGCAGGCCCACGCGCAGCAGCCTGCGTTGCCAGCCGAGAAGCCGAGCCCGCAGCTCGCTGTACAGGCTGGGCTGTGCCCCCCGCGCCCCTTTGCCCGCGGAGCCGCAGGCGCACGCCGCGCTCCCCGTGCCCACGCACGAACCCCGAACCGCTGCCGCTGCCCGCCGAGAGCCGCGCCGAGCCGAGCCTCAGCGCCGACAAAACCTGACTCACGCCCCAGCCGCTTGTGCAAAGACTTGCATGCCCGGCGATGGAAATCCCCAAAGCCCTTTGTTCTCCAAAACAAGCTGAAAGCATTTCAGGTTGCAATGCTGGGGAAAAATAAGCAGCAACGAACAAAAGCAGGGCCGGCACCCGGGGGCTCCAGCACCCGTGCCCCGGGCATCGCCCCGTGCCAAGCTGACGCGCCGAACTCCTGCTGCAGGCAAAGCAACCTGCGCTGCAGCAGCCTCCCCGCACTAACACGGCAGCGTGTCGGGGGCAGAGAAGGGGCAGGAGAGGGGTTCTCACCCTGCCTCACACAAAGGGACGGGCAGAACTTCACCCAGAGCACACACTGGACACGGTGGAAACCAAACCCCGCTATTCCCTACGTCTGGGTCGCTTGTAGCCTTTCCAAAAGCCAAGCACAACACATACGCAGGCACACCAAGTTTCAAAAAGTCCCAATGTGTGCCATTATCAATGCTGCAGTAAAACATTTGAAGTACGGAGACAACTGGAGCTGAAGTCCCACTCCTGTGTGCCTCAGGCACCGAGGTTTGTGAGAAATGCCACCCTGCGACACCGACGGGCTGCTTATCTTCACCGAAACGTTGGCGTTGGCTTTTCAGCATCTGAATCACCCAGTGTCTGCACGTTTTGCTCCGCAGCGGGCGGCTCTGCGCTGGGGGCACAGCCCAGCTCTTGTCCCTGCGGCACAGGAAAGCCCCCCCAGCCCAAGAGGTTTCAAGAACTGAGGACTACGTTCCCTTTTCTAGAACCGGGAGGAGGAGGAGGAAGAAAAAAAGCAAAAACTTATTTGAAGGGCAGGAAAAATAACGAAGTAGGAGCAAAATGTCTCCATCCTACTGACATTATTATGGACAGAAAGCGTAGCAGTTCTCCCCCTCCACTCCTGTGGCAGCCAAGGGAGTTTGATCCAGTGTGGACAACCACCGTGTCCCCAGCAAGGCTCCCTCACTGGGAAACCACCACCCCATCGCCAGGGAAGGGCGAGAAGGCAGCACTCCCCGTTTTCCGGACGCCGTCTCTGCCCAGTTTGCCCAGTTAACCTCTGCTAGCTCCTACAAGCAAGCCCAAAACCAAGGGTCAGGCACCATTCTGCCCGGCGTTCAACCGCTGCAGCAGAAATGCCGCTCAGACCAGGCAGGCGGGAACACTTCCCCATAAAGAGACAGATCTGCCGCAGCCTCTGCGCGCAGGGGGCAGCCACGCCGCCAGCGTCCCAGGCACATCAGGAAACGGTTTGGACAACTGATATAACTCTGGCTGCGGTGCTCTGCTCCGTCTCAGTCGTGAGTAATCTGCTGCTGGTAGGGGGATCTGCGGATCTGCACCAGAAAGGAGAATTACTCATATATGGCGTGCGTGTTTTGACAAAACGCTTCAGACCGAACCCGACCAGGAGGAGCCCCCGGCCGCTCGGCGCCCGCCCCGGGCAGGCTGCGCGCAGCCATATAAGGCTGGCAGGGCCCGACCGGCCGCCCCGCTGCCTCCGCCAGCCCCGGGAGAAACCGCTCCTCGCTCGACAGCGGCAAAGCAGACGAAGCATCTAACGCTGCCGGCCGCGGAGGGGAACAGGGGCACGGGGTTTAAACCACTTCGCTCTGGTGGCTGCGCCAGCACAGGCGACGTCTCAGAGTGACTCCGTCCTTCCCACGGAAGGGCAGGGAGCGGAGAGCCAGGAGTTGTTCCCTGTTCTAACCAGCTCTACAACTGAACGGCGGCAGCTCACGTCCTCTTCCACAGAGCGCGAGCCCTCTGCAGAAAGGGCAGCGTCCCAGAGAGCCCGGCTGTAACGCGGCCCAGCGCAGAACTTGCACGTTTCCTGCAGCACTGAGCCCACGGTGACACCAGGACCGCGGAGCATCCCGCGCTGTCACCTGCCTTCAGCGCTACAGCTTCAGAGCCTGGTTAACGTTAAAACAACCATTCATACTGAGGTCACGCTGCCAGGAAAACACTTCAGTGGCAAAGCAGCCACAGCTTCTCCGCGCTCGCCCTGCGCGCCATCGCAGGCCGCGGGTCCCTCCGTGCCGCGTGGCTCGGGCTCTGCCGCAGCCGCTCTCTGCCTTCCCTAGCGAGCCCCCGCCAGAAAGTGCGCGCCAAGCCGCAGGCTCGGGCCTGGGAAAGTGTTGACACAGGCAAGATAAATGAAAAGCAGCAGCTCGCTTGACAGGCAGGTACACCGGCGCCTGGAAGGGGGAGGTCTGAGACCAAGTGCTCTCGCCCTGAGTCACCGCTCCAGCTCCCGTGCCAGGGTTAGCCAGGAACCGGGCGATGCGCTGCACCGCGTCCTCCGGCCACCGAGCCTGGGACTCAGGCCCTGGAGGACAAGGGCTGGCAAGTTTCTCCTTGAAGAAGACCAGAATGAAGCGAGCAGAGCGGCTCTTCCCTGTCCCTACTCAGTGTCGCTCTCCGCAGGTCCGCGCTGATGCCTCTGAATGGGAAGCATAAAATTATTTGTGTCCTAGTTATTTAGCCAGCGGGAGATAACTCCCGTTCCCGGCATCCCTCACGCCGCTCAACAAACCTGCTCTGTAAATAACACGCAGCCTTTAAGCTGCCGCGAGTGGATGGAATAAAATGGGAGCTGACTCATATTATAACCGGTCCTCTCCCTCCCAAAGCACCTGCGCCGCCGTTAAGCTCCTCACGCGGCGCGGATGAACCCCTGGATTTACGTACCCTGCGCTGCCGGGCTCAGCCGCATCTGCCTGGGTAAACGCTGGCACCCTCCCCACCCAACGGGGCGCCTGCTCCACCCCCAACAGCCCCGCTCTCGGCTTTTGCCCCTCTCCTCGAAGCCCCACGCTGCGCCCCGGCGAAGTGCCCGCACCGGTGCAACCCTCCTGCTCTCGGCGCCGCGACCGTGCCCGACCTGCGCACGCATGGCGACACGGAGAGGGGAACGGGGCAGGTGCTGCCAGCGCGCTCGGTAATGACATTCCTGCCCGGGATTTTCCCAATGGTCATTTGTCACCTTCCTTGATTTGTCACCAGCACGGCCTCGATCACAGGGGTTACTCCCGCCAACACGGGTGGGATTGCAGGGGAAGCGGCCGAGCGGCATCGCTGTTGCTGGCAAAGCTCCGCTGCAGCTCCCAGGGCAGAAACTCCTGGGGGAACGCTGAGAAACTGGAGCAGGGAGGTGAAAGGAAAGCGGATGATACTTGTTTCCACAGCAGAATACAGCAGATGTAGGTGTTAATTTTTATGTGAAGGTAAAATTTGTACACAGCTTTCTGCACAGCCATTTACTGGAAATGGCTGATAGTGAGGATGAAAAAAGCTGAATGAGAGAAGGCAGAGCTTGAGTCTGGAGCAAAATGGGAAATCCGAGAAGGAAGCAGCATGAACTTATTTATCTTTAAGCTCAGATTTCACCTCAGCAACTTCACCTCGAGCCCAGTCAAAACCTAAACACGTCAAATCAAACCCCAGAAGCAGTGATCCCAGCAGAGCCGCTCAGACGCCGAGTCCTGCTCAGGCCACGCTCAGAGCTCAGACCTCTGGGGGAAGCAGGACCGGCCGAGCCTGACACGGATGTGGCGCTCACAGCCAGGTGAGGAGGAGGAGGAGAAACTCCTCCCTCGTGCAGCACGCACTTGCTTCCACAGCCTACTGCAGAAAGCCTTAAAAATGCACAGCAACTGGGGAAGAATCCTCCAAAGCATCCCCTCCGTTGCCTGGCTGAGTGGAGCCTACGTGGCCGCAGTACTTCCCGGGAAGTCTTGCAGCCACCGAGAAATAAAGCGGACCCCACCAGCTGGGATACTGCCCAGTATGGCCCACAGCGACCTCCTTTCACTGGAGACACTGCCACGGATTGAAGACACCGCGCGCAAGGGGCAGCACCCCCAAAGGAAAGCAAGCGAACCGAACGCGCTACCTTTTTCCCCGTTTGTTTCTCCACCATGTCGTTGCTGAGAGAGAAATCTTCTGGCTGTGGTGTTTTAGAACACCCACCCTTGGGCATCGTTCTGCCTTCCTTACTTGATCTTCATTTATGCTGCCATCGCCTCATCATCAACCGTCTGTTTAGAGAGAGGAAAAGAGGAGTTAGACAGCTCAGAAGGGTCTTTGCACTGGGGGAAAGGCAAGATGGTTCCCATGGGGATAAACCCCCCCCCAAACTCCTTGAGGGCAACACCAGGATGGCAGAGCACCTCCAACTGCGGGCACAACCGCTGCTGGCTTCTGCCACCGTCCGCACGGGACGCAAGCTGGGGCCCGCAGCTGCCAGCAGGACTCGTTTCACGTACAAAGGACAGCCTAAAACGCATCGTGCCCAAACAGGGGGCAATACCCTCCCGCTTTCATCTACAGCATCGCTCCAAGCTTCTTGCAGCTACGGCTCCATCCAGCGCGCAGGGACACGGGAAGGACCCTCCGGGTACGTGTGTGGGGGGGGGGACAGCCCTGCTCCCCAGTCTGTCCCGCTGAATTCCCAGATCCTCGCAGGACCAACGCACGCCTCGTTGAATTACAAACCCTACTCATAAAACGCTCAGTTGGAAAACGTCGCCGTTGCGAGCGGTGACCAGAAACCGCGCAGGGGGCACGGCTCTCCCGGAGCGGCGTGCCACCGGCTGCTGGCCCCCGCGCCGGCGCACCCGCCGCGCCGTGGCCTAGGTAAGACAATTTGGAGAATAACAAAGCGTTCCCTGCTCCTGCCATGTGTTGCCTGGTTACAGCGCGGAAAAGACAACTGACATCTGAAGTACGGCGAAGCACGAGCTGCAGCGGAGAGCAGAAACACCAGCTGAAGCCCAGGCAGGCGAGGCCTTTTTAGGTGAACAAAAATATCTCCTCTCCTGAGACCAGAGGCTAAAAAGCATCCGTGCAACAGTATATCTCCGCGAAGTGACCCACGTCGGTCCCTACGGCAAAGGTCTTGGCGTACTTACGCTGGAACGGCACAAACAGGCACCACTGGAAACGCTCCCCAGCTAATTGCCACCTGACAACACCACACATCGCACCCATTAACTTCGTACAGCAGCTGCTGGGTTTCTGCAGAGCTACAATTGCAGGAAATTGTCCAGGAACAAAGTCACGCAGCGCTCCATCACAAGATGGGAATTCTGTGGGCGGGGAGAGAGAAAGAAAACACAGGAGAGGAGAGGAGCCAAGCCCTCCCGCCCGCTCAGGGCCGGGGCACGAAGCGGCGCGGACCTTGGACCGCGTCCCAGCAGCACCGGGAGAGCCCAGCACCATCTCACGGGCGCTGGGGCCCAGCACCGCAGCAGCCAGGGCAGGATGGGGGGTGGAAGGCTGGAGGAACGCTAGCACGGTGCTTTCATCAGCCTTGTGTTTCAGAAGTTGCCTGGAAATCCCTTCATCATTTAAATGTTTCATTTATGCTTCAGAGGCTTTAGGGCCCCCTTTGGGTTGTTTTGTGGTTTTGGTTTTTTTTTTTTAAGAAGTGATTCAGAGGCCCCATTCCAACCCTGCAGCAGCACAAATTCCCAGACCAAAGCACCAGGCACGGACAGCGCTAAGACATCCCAGCGCTGGCATCTGCAGCAGGAGAGTGAGCTTCCCAAGGCAGCGGATCCTCCGCCTGGCTACGGGAGGACAGCCAGCCGATTTAGGAACGGGGGCTTCGGGGACAGAGGCCTCTACGTGTGACCCTACTCGAAGCGGGGACAGCTGCGGTGCTGAGCTTTGGGATGCCCATCCTGTTCCTTTTGGAAGGACCTGGACTGGCAAAGACAGGAGCAGGCTCCTCAGCCCTCCCCACCGCTGCAGCTGCAAACCAAAATCAGGGGGGGAAGTGCAGAAAATTCAGTATAACCAACCCAACGTGTCCATAAAGAGCAAATGGAAAATCTCCCGCTGGAGGGAACGAGTGCAGAAATCCGTGTCTCCAAATTTCTGCTCTTCATCACGCGAAGGGCCTGCAGCCCAGCACAAGTGCCAGAGTTCAAGCACCACAGGGGCTGAGTGAAAACAGCACCTTAAAAAGGCAGCTCGGCCGTCCGGGCCGCGGCTCCCAAAACCCGACGCCGAGAGGAGCAGCCCTGGCCTCGGCGCTGCAGCACGCCCGGCCCGGGGCTCACCGGCTAACGCGACGTCACGCTTCACCGCGGCGCGGCTCTCACTGTCAGCCAGCGTTAAGCAATTTGTCAAGTTTAAGGATTTTTCCCCTCGGTTTCACCTGGTGCCGCTCGCTAAGGTGCAGAGGAGAAAGGAGCAAGCGCCCGGGCAGGAGCACCGGGTCAGCGCGGAGGACGCGGCGTCGCCGTCTGAGCACGTTCACCTCAATATTCACTGCCAGCCTAGGACGTGGAAACCCAGACGGCGTGCCAGGCACTGAAATGTATTTGCACTTCGCGACGGAGATCAGAAACAAGCAGCGTCGCTTACACCGGGCACGGGGACCGGCGCGGCTGGGCCCGGGGCGTGCTCCGCTCCCGACCACCAAGAGCCAAACCGAAAACCACGCCGTTTCCAGCGCCCGCCAGAACCGTTTCACGGCCTGCACGCTGTCCAGCTGTTCTCAGAATAATTCTGCCCGCTCCCGGTGTCCCTGTGGCGGTCCGTAACCCAGGCGGGTACCCACTCTCCTGGAGTCTCGGAAACCTGATTAACGGAGAAAGGGCCAGAGGGACGGCAGGTTCACTCCGCACCCCCTCTGCTCCTCCGGCTGACGCGCGCCCGGAGAGCGGCCGCCTCTCCGCGTGAACACAGCGCGGCCGTGCAGCGGCGCGGGGGGAGCAGCGCGTTCGCACAATTACCACCCGGGCTCGCCGCCTCGTTTCATTCCGAAGGCCGTTTAATGAGAGTCAGAAGGGAGGAACAGACTCCCAGCTTGGAAGAGCTGTCCCCCAGCTCGCGCCAGCAACGGCCGAGCATCTCGGAGCCACAAACCTGGGGCTGCAGAATCGCAATTTGGCGTCGACCCCTCCCGATCCGGGAAGGGGACACGGCAGCCCTGCCACGACAGCCCTCGCAACCCCACCTCTCCCTACCGGGAGACAATCCTCACCTTCCCAGTTTGGAAACAATTAACTAAGCCCCTCCAACGAGATGATTACGCGTTTGCCGCACAATAAGTGGGAGACCGAGTGAGCTCAAAAGAGTATAATCCCTCGCACTTCTCCGGGAAAAACAAAGGAGCTGTTTACCTCTGGCCGGCGGCCAGCCTCGGCTGCGCGCGCCGCCGTCCCCACGCACGCCAGCCCCTCGGCCTGGCCGGCGGCACGGCGGGGCGCGCGTCCCACGCCTCTCCCCCGGGAAAGCAGCGATGGAGAATGGGAGCGCGCCGTGGGCCTCAGCCGGCCCGGACACGGCAGCTCCCGCCGGATCGGGATGGCAGGCTCTGGCCGGTGCCCCAGTTGGCGGTGGGGAAGGGCAGGGTGGTCCCACTCCTGGAGTGTCGCACACGTGGCTTGGCCCGCTGGGAGAGAGCTGGAAAAGGGACACGGCACCCAGTCTGGCCACCCTGCGCGGCCCTTCCCGCTGCCTCCCTCACAGCAGGGGCTGGCAGAGGGGGGTCAGGGCCCCTCGGCACCCCGAGAACCCTCCCGGAGAGCGGGGAAAGAGGACGGTTGGGAGCAGGACTGGGAGCGGGGCTGGAGGCCGGCTGGGAAGGGCAGGGCTCTGCAGAGCAGCCCTGGCCGTGCACACACACACGATCCTCTCCTCCTCTCGCTGGGGCGAGGAACCAGCCAAAAATGGGTTTTTATTTCGCCCAGGGCACGCCAAGCCAGAGCCACACACCGAGACCAAACGCTTCTGTGGAGGATCTCAAAAGGCCGTGGTCCCAAAAGGGAGGGGAAGGGAAGGGAGGGGGTCATCCATCCCTCGGAGCTCCGGAGGAGGAGGAGTGGAGCACTGCGGGCTCCACGCTGGGCTGGGAGGCAGCGTGGGATGGGTGGCACCCGTTAGCCAGGACCGGGCCCCTTCCACCCTGCCCTCCCGCCGCTCCCCGCGCAGGCGCTCGCAGCCCGGCCAGGCTCCCACCGTCTCCATCTGAAGCCGCAGCAGATCAGCTCGTGCCCAGGATCCGTGCGCTGGAGCCGGCCCGGACCCTGGCAGCTCGGAGTGAAAAGATTGTGCAGACTTCTTGAAACGCCAGACGAGAAGAAAGCTGGCTGGAGGCTCTTCCCGTCACAAAAAGCTCCAAGGCAAGGATGGCAATTAGAGGCGCAGACGTTATTTGCACAAATCCAACACATTTGTTTGGTCTGAAAAGGCTGGAATATGCACAAGCCCCGCAGAAACATGAAAATTTAAAAACCTCAGGCTCCGTTTGAGGACTCTGTCCCAGAAAAACAGGTGTCCTCAAACCTTTGGAAATTGCCTTACAGTAACAACTCACATAGATCATGACCGAAATTTAAGCCCCTCAACCCTTCGAACTGGGGAGAAAATCAAAAGTTGAGGTCTGTCAGCTGTGCCCGTCTCCACGCCCTGGTGACGCTCTCCCGGAGATGTCCGTCACCCCGCAGAGCCCACCTCTGAGCCGCGCGGCACCCGCTGAGCCCGCGCTAAAACCACGGTGCACGGCGCCATCGGGGTGCGTGCTCAAAATCGGCACCCTCACCCCTGTTTGGCTGACATGCTCCCAGCCTTCAGGACCTGCTCTGCACCAGCTCTGCCTTCACACCCAGGATGAGCACCCAAAACGGCTCGCAAGCGCCGGCAGGACGCGTGTGTCCTGGGGAACAAGGAACAATTGTTCTCCGTGCTGCGGCTCGGCTCCGGAAGAGCGAAGTCCAGCTTTCCCAGCGCGGGCACACGAGCCCGGGAGCGGCAGGAACGCAGGCAGCAGTGCAAACGCAGGTGCACTGCGTTCAGCGGCCTCACAAGGGGCATCACAAAGATGCGCTGCGCACACGGTGCCGATTCTTACAGCCACTGCCAAAACCCGGGAAACAGGGAGACCGCCGCATCGCCCCGCTCTGAAGGCAGCCGGTCGGGTTACCCCAGCTCCACAGCTCCGGTATCCCCTCACCTTCAGCCCATGGTCTTCTTTCGTTACCGGGGGAATCGCTGTCTTCTTGTTTCTGGCTTCTGAAGGGAGATGTCGCTGTGTATCAGGAGCTCTGACAGACGAAACACCTTTCCTCGCCTCTTCGCACGGCTTCGTCTCTCCTGTTCTCAAAATTAGTACCTGGTCGCCACAACAACCGTCCTCTCTCCTGCCTTTCTCAAGTATTTATTTCGCCGTAACCCACAGCGCTTCCCGACCTGATACGCCTCTAACTACTCACATCTGGACAGACTCACGTGGGGCTGGGGCGAGGCTGCCTTGCTTCCTCACACACGCACCAGCCGAGCAGACGGCGACGTGCGTTAGGGCAGCTATGAGCATTTCGGTCATTTGGGAAACACGCACCTTCCTCGTGCTTCTTAGGAGCTGCAGAAGACAACACAACGGAGCTGTCTGCGCACACGGACGTGCTCCCGCGTCTTCCAGGGCCACGCTCAAGACGACGCTGGAGCGCTCGGCGGCACTGTGAAAGGCCAGCTCCTCAGGGGCTCTCCAGCGATGACTCGCCACGTGAAACCACCCCTGCCAGCGGGCGAAACCCAAACCACAGCCCCCAGGCGTAACCTGCCAGCGTCGCTTCCCGCCCCGGCAGCCGAAGGCCGGGCAATGGTCTCCAGTTATCACAACTGTACGTTCCGGTACAGCCCCGAGCGCGGCTATTTAACAAGATTATATCTGGAAATTTCTGCCCAACTATCCAGTGGCTCAGAACACCCCAGCTGGGACCGCTCTCGGGACACACAGAGTCCGAAATAAAAGCGAGCCCCGACAGCACCCTGCCACCACGAGCACCCCGCTGCCTGTGTGGTTTCTCCGGGAGCAGTTTTCCCACAAACCCTTCCCTCCATTATCCGTGCGCAGCTGCCTCGCGCTGTTGCTACATCTCTGGACGCCGCTGATTATCTGGGTTCTGGCCAAGGTTACAAAACTGTTTTGTCGGTTGGTTCTCCGAGCTGCGGTCTGGGAGCGGGATCAGCTGCGATGAGGAAATCCTTGGAGCGGCCGGTGCGGTACAGGAAGGCCGGAGCAGCGCTCGGCTCTGCCACACCACCGTCAGTCAGGGTGGAAGAGCCAGCTACGACACCATCGTCCCCGCGGTGCCACGGCAGGATGGCTCTGCATCGCCGGCTTGGGCCAAAACCTGCCAGAGAGGGAGGGCTCCGCGCTTCGCCCCTCTCCTCTCTGCTGTGCACGGAAACCCACCGGGCTCCAACCGGGGAAGAGCTGTCCCCGTGCCTGCCGACGCAATGGTCTGCTGGACATCGTGCACGTCGATCTCTTTGAAACAGCGACGGGCTCCGCTCGGGTAGTGCTACTGCTGCTGCGTACGGGAGGAAAAACCTTTCCCTAATTAAGAACAGCCCAAGGACTTACAGAAAGCAGCGCCGTGCACCTACAGCGATCGGCACCGCCAACCGTAAGCGAACCGTGCAGCGTTTTGCACGTGACGTGCATTTGAGAGGAAAAAGCGCAGCCCGAATGATCCTGCACACAGAAAGCAGAACAGAAACGCAGCCCTGATGAGCCGAGAGGTACGAGGAGCGTGAGCGGGGCGAGCCTCCACGGCACACACAACGTGCTGGGAGCCTGGCCCGGAGCTCCCACCAACGGGGACTCCCTGGGGCTGCTTTACTCCGGCAAAATTAAAAAACCCACAAATCTGCACCGTCCGCTCTGTTCCCAGGAGGCTCTGGGGAGCCGGGCTCTGCCCCCCCGTACCCGGGGTAGGGAGCCACGCTGCTGCTCCCTGCGGTTTGCTCTGCTGAAGTGCAGCTGAAGGGGTTCAGGAGCGTCAGCCAAGCCCCAAAAACAAGCTGGGCCCGATTTTCAAGACCGGGAAACGTGTTAGCACAGACAATTCCTGACCACCACCGTCCTGGATTTGATGCTGACTGAACTGCAGCGAACAAAAGGGCAACAGATGAAGCAGCGGCAACCGACGGTGCCCTGGCAGTGAGCTGCCGTCACCTACCCCACCGTCCCGGCGGCAGCCTAAGCCTAAGACAAAGACCAGCTTTCACTACAAAGAAACCTACATGACTTAAACAAGCCCTTAAACCTGGGAGGAGACGATGACCAAGCATATTAATTCCGTGAGAAAGAAAGAAACCAAAAATATTTTGCAAAAGCTGCCACGGCCATTGCAACGGGATCCTTCAAGCGGAGGAGGCCCTCAGCGCGGAGGCCCGCTACGACCGGCCTCACGCAGCGTGGGCTGCGCGGAGAGGGCGACACCCCAGCAAAAAGCCTGCTCCAGCCTCGGGAGAGTCGGACAAATGCGGATGTCCACGTTTAAACTCGTGTCGCAAGAGCCAAGCAACATCTTCTCCCAGCTGCGAGCAAATTCCTCTTCCTCCCCGCGCTTGCACAACTCTTCCCGGTTTCCCTCTCCCCGCCTCAGCGTCCTCGTGCCCGCTGCAAACACGCAAAGCTGCCTCCGAGCGTGGGAACCTGGGGAATGCTTTGGTGAGTTCAGGAGGAAGAACGAGGCGACAGAACAAAGCTGGCACATCGTCACTCGCCAGGCAAGGGCCCCGGAGGCATCAGCTTTGGGGAAGCAGCGAAGGCAGAACTTCACTGATTTACTCCTTTTTGGGGTGTCAGACCCAGGGGTTGCGTTTTGGCCGTCCGCCTCTTCTCCTTCCAGCTGAGGCCGGCGGGTTTGAGACCGATGTCCTACCTACACACAAACCGCTCTGCAGCAAAACCGGTGTTTGTCTGCCGTGCTGCTGGCAGCTTCTAAATGACAGGGCAAGAACTGAACAGAAACGGACAGTAAAAAAATCCCCAAACCCAGAAAACCCCAGAACCAGTATCATCCCAGCAGAGAAGGGAAGACGGCAAAAGCTTGGATGCTCCGATTTTCCGAACTAACCAGAAGACTTCAGTTACACAGGGCTCGTGTTGGAAGTCCCCTCCAAACCTTCTACTGCACATGGCTGAGAGCTTTCTTCGCCCTCCAGCACTGCAGACACAGAGGCAGGATACCCCTGACCTGACCCCGGGCCGCAGGCAGACCCCACCTCCACCCCGCCGCGAGCTGCCGCGGGCAAACCCACCGCCCCCAAAGCTGCAAACCCACCATATTCCAGAAAAACACCACGCTGACGGGATGTTCTCCCTCAAGATACGGAAAAGACTGACTCACGGCTCACGTGAAGCTGGGAAGCCTGTAAACATGAAAGAACTTGGCGCGGGGGAAAGTTTAGGCCACGTGAGGTTTCCGTTTCGTGCCAGGGCAGCACTCGGACGGGGAAGCCTGTCCCACAAACACCCCACACATCACGGAGCACGCACGGCACAATGTCAATGCCGGGAGGGGGCCGGGCTCCCGCCCGTTTCGAAGGCCCGGGCTGCGGCGCAGGCGGGGAGGGAAGGGGAGCGAGCGCTGCGGAAGGCCTGCTGCGCACGTTTCTGGGCGGCGGGGCAGCCACACACGCAGCGCCGCTCCCGGAGCCGGCTCCGCGCAGCTGTGAACCGTTACCGCTTCCTCCCAGCCACTGCCCTCCCCGCCCGGCAAAACTGTCACCACGCTTTCCACGCGACTTCAGACGACGCTGCGGCTCCCCGAGCCCCGATCGGAACGGCGGCTTTCCCAGGTTATTTCAGCCCGAGCTGGAAGCGGAGCTCCGTCTGGAGCTGCGCGGCTGCTGACGACAGGCGGCCGCCGCGCTGCTGTGTAACAAGCTGCAGGACAGGAGAAAAGCTGGGCTTCCGTGGGGCTCTGCGCGCTGCAGCCAACGCGGAAAAAAACGAAGCGTGAGTTTCTCCAAGCAAACCGCGTGCCCTGCGCTGCCGGCTGCCAGGCGTACGGGGAGAACCAACTCCCCCGTTACCTTCATCGCTTCTGCTCCTGCTGTCTCACAGGCCAGATTCCCATCCAGTTTTCCCATTCCTGGCACGGCAAGCGGTGCCGCGGGTGCCGGCAGGGTCCCTGCCCGCGGCCGCTGGTGCTGGAGGCTGACGCCCGGCTCAGTGCTGCCGAGGACCCCAGCCGCAAGCACATAAGAAGGAGGTGGCCATCCCATCCTCTCCCCAGGGCCCGCAGGAAAGGTGTGGGCACCCACAGGCTGCCGGCTTGGCAAGAGTCAAACCAAGGTTCCTTCTCCACAAACCTGCCGCTCTCCTCTCTTCTTTCCCCTCCTCCCTGCCTCAGGTGACCGTGCTTTTGGAGGTGATCTGTCGTACACAAAGACACAGAACGCAGTTACCAAAACAAGCGTATTCCTGTGCTGGGGAAATTCAATTTTCTCTCCAAAGCCATTGTTGAACATGTCACCAGAGCAGAGTGATGGAAAGCTGTAAAAATGGCCCTGCTTAGCGGATTGTTTCCGTAAGGGCAGGGATCCCCATCCTTCAAAAAACCTGAGCGCCCCTCCTGACTTTGGGCCTAATGAGGTTCCACGTTATAAAGCTATTACCACATAAAGCTGCTTCGGCAGCTGACCACACGCGCTCCGCGCCGCGCAGTGCAAGGCTCCGCAGCCGTCCCCGTCCCACGGCACGTCCCCACCGCCGCTCGCCCAGGAGCCCGACCATCTTCGAAAAAGCAACCTTCAGACAAAACATCTGCACGGCAAGTTGGGGGGAAAAAGCCCCCAGATTCTGTGCCGCCTCGCTGTCTTCCGTGAAAAAGAAAGGTCTGTCTCCCAGCTGCGTGCTGGATCCGCCCGCCTCCCCCGGGCCCAGCAGCCCAAGGTGACAAGGCAGCGCTTGCAGCCGAGCTGGCAGAAGGGAGGGATCAAAGCCGGGCTCATCGACCCTGGGGGGAAAACAGAAGCCAGAAGCGATCGGGGGCCGCTGCCTGGAGAGCGGCCCAGAGCCAGCCTGCAGACAGATCAGACGTTAAGGGAGCGGCAGAGCCGGGCCTTGGAGCGCAAATCATTGGGATGCAGGAGGACGGCACAGCAGAGCGGCACTATTTATACCCGGTCCCCCAGGCCTGCGCCAGTCTGACGTGGCTGGTGGACAGCACACGTGCTCTCGGCAGGCAAAGGTTCTCGGTCCTGCCGGGAACGCTGCACCAAGCACCGCGCCGCCCGCGAACCGCGGCCTCCAGAGGTGAGCACAGCCACCTTCCGCCTGCGCGACCCAAGGACTAAACCCTCTCACCGGCCGGGACGCAACCCCGGCTGCACGGCAGTACCTGGGCCGGCACGCAGCCGCGCCGAGCCCGCGTCCGACTGCCAGGACACCGGGGGGGCTCGGGAGCAGGACAGGAGTGTTGGGCTTTGACAGTCTCGGTGCTCCGTGCTCCAGGCTGTGCTCGGTGCACGGCCGCGATACTGCACCGGTGCAGCGACTTAGGGCACAGAGAATGGCTCAGCCAGGTCCAGGCCTGCAAACTGCTTTTCCCCCTCCAGCCAAGCGCAATGGCAAGGGAGACGGGAAACACCGGGGGCTGCAGTTCCCACCCTCCGCACGGTGAAGCCCGGCCACCTCCCCAGAGCTTCCCGCGGAGCAGGAACCTCGAGCTGGAGGATACGGGAGTCGTTGGTTAAAGACAAGGGTACAACACGACACGGGAACCCACCAGCGGGCTGCCCGAACGGCGGCATCGCCAGCTCCGCGATCCGCAGGGGCAACGCCGCAATTCCAGGCCTGTGTTTGGCCGTTTACCTGCTCACCGATTGGCATCGGCACAGTCAGACTGTGGCGTTTTACAGCCCCCACGCTCCGTGCCGGCTTTGCGGCGAGCGTTCCTCGTGGCCGGGTACGTCCCCTCTCCCCTCCGAGCCATGTTTACCCGCGCCAGCAGCCCGCTGCCCCGGCTGCGCAAACACCGGCCCCGGGTGCCGCCAGCACCCGCGCGGTATCGCAGCAACGCGGCCCAAGCCGGCTTCGCAAACTCACAAAGTGTGCAAATTAATTTCATTATCCGCTCTTGCACATCATGAGGAGGGAAAACAAACAACCTGCCTGAAAGGCCGCTCTGGCGATGATTAACGCGGCGTCAGGGAACGCCGGGGAGCGGGAGGAACGCCCGGCCGGAGAGCAGAGCCCGGCGCTCGCCCGTTCCCCAGAGCGCACAGCACGTCGGTACTTCCCAAACACAAAATCCAGCCTTACGCTGCATTCTGGTCCCTTTTTAGCCCAAGGATTCTTCACTCACTTGGCTGAACCTCCCCATTCTCCCCAGTTTACCAGGTCAACCTGACCGTTCCAGTATTCACCAGCAAAGCTCCCTGCTCCCGTCTGCCTTTGCCTCGCCGCCTCTCCCCGCACCGACACTCTGGGGGCACCCAGCTGCTCACCGAGCACGTCAGGACGTACGCTCCGGTTCCCCCTTCCCTGGCCTTATTTTCCAAGGGAAAGCGTAAGCCGCGTACCCACAGTACTCCGACTCCCCAGCGGTTCCCAAAGCTTCCTGCTCGCCGTGTTTTTGAGAGTATCAATGTAAACGGATTCGCGTAGAAACTCCTCCATGTTCTGCTAACGGCGCTCAGCGCGCTGCTCTGCAGGTCAGATCACCCTGGGCGGCTCGGCAGCGCAGTGACCTTCGAGGGCTTCCCCAGCCCTCCTCCTCCTCCCGCCCCACCAGAGACCACTCAGGAGCAAGGAGAAGCACACGGAGCAATTTATTTAAAACGCAAGGGAGAACGTCAGCCCCTTGGTGCTGCAGGGGTGAAGCCCATCCCCACCCCAGCGCAGCTCATCGGCTGGGGTCGGCGTGTCCTGGGCCAACGGAAACCCCACCGCCCGAGCCGGGAAACATCTCCAGCCCAGCCCGCTCCCCGCAGCTCCCGCATCCCAGCTGGCAGCACACGGTGGGCTTCACGGACTGGGACTCTCCCCAAACCCACCCTCCACGCAGCGACAGCAAGGGAGACGCTGCCACGAAGGCCGAGAGAGGAAGAGCGAGGGAAGCTCTGAAGGCAATAACCCCACACGCTCTGAAACGCGGCTCCTACCCCGCGGTCGGGTTCGGAAGGAGAGCTGAACGTAGCCCCCGGGCAGGAGTTACACCCAGCGGTATTTTATAAAGTGGTATTATTTATTCAGTTTAGCAAACCCCAAAACTCTTCACTACTCTGGAATTTTCTGGTTCTGAGTTCCATAGGCTTTACATTTTTTTCAGTGTTAAGTTATCCCACACAATAAAAGGTAAAAAATTAAAACAAATGTTGTTGTGCTTTCTCTGCTGCTCACCTCTGACGGCTGTAGATCTATGTCCGTTAAGCCCTAAAAAGGTAAAAAATAATCTCACTGCAGAGTTAAGTTTGCTGATGGGGCGAGCGGGCCGTTACACAAGAGCAAACAGCGTCATGGCACCCAGTAAGGCCAGACCTGCGTTATTTATTTATTTTTTTGAGAGGGGGACACGACCCGAGCCATCTCTCATTCAGCGGGCAGCAACCAGGGGCAGCCGCCGGTGTCGCAGCCAAGAGAAGGTCCAGCAGCGGTTCCCTAAACCGTGTCCTGGGTCAATGCCGGATCAACGGGCACCTGGGCGACCGAAATCGCCACCACCGCTGCCTGCCTCTGATCGACCCAGCCCCGCGCCGCAGCGGGGACTCGCAGCTTCGCTCGCCAAGCGTTGCTGCCTTTGCCTCCTCTACCACCCGCCATCTCATTGCGTCACGCGCCATCATTTTCGGGGCTGTGCCCCGAGCTGCATCGCGGAGCCTGCCTGGGTGGAAAATCCCCCTGCCCGTGGAGCTGCTCTGAACCGTGCCAGCTTCTGGAGTTGTTTTTCTCAGTGACGGCGAGCGCCAGCACCACCTCGGCGCAGCTGCGAGTCCCTCCTGCATCCTCGCGCAGCGCGCGGACACCACCAGGTACCGACGCTCGCAGGAGCTGCGGCTCAGGAAGGCAGCTCAGCGTGGTGGGACTCAAGGGCAAGGTCTCCAACCCACGCTGCCCAGCTAATTTGTCACTTGACAGAGGCCAAACGAGCCTTCACAGAAACCAGCATGAACGACGGGACTCCCACAGGCCAGACTCCAGCTCCCAA
>JAAGAY010002445.1:0-12947 GCA_011801015.1 Ardeotis arabs
AGGCAGAGATTACAGACTCCACAGCTCTTCAATTTCTCGAAATGGATCAGAAATCGTTTCTCAACTCCACCGGAATTCAAGGGCTCAGTCATTTATGCAGACAGAGACCACCGTGATATAGATCAGCTAGGTCCCCTAAAACAGGAAAAACTGTGGGATATATCATTCATTATGCAGCTTGATGTGATATTTTATAAAATGTACAGTTTAGTGCTTTGCTTTTCTACATGTTGGTATTTGGGAAAATGGTTTGTGCAGCCAACCAGCTAATAACAGAGACACCTGCCCCATGGATGCTGTCCTGGTTTTTAAAATGGTATTCATATTAATTCTGATGTTCTATTGCCATTTACTAGCTGTAACTTCAAAAACTCGTTTACTATAATGGTCCCTTTACCCTCCAACATGTCTAGAAGGTATATGTGTGGTATCCTGTTCAATGCAGACTGCTGTGGTAGAAGCTGAAAAGGTTAAGATGGGAAGCAAGAAAATTTCTTACACTTTATTTATACTTAAGGAAACATTTCTTTCCTCAAGGATTAGGAAATTCTTTCCTAATTATGGAAAAAAAAAAAAGACATGTAAGACTATAATTAACCGCACTGGGAGTTTAGTGTGCTAATCCAGGAAATCATTAACATTATTTATACAGAGGTAGTACTTGGTTAATTGTATAAATTTAGAATGATAGAATCGTTAGGGTTGGAAGGGGACCTTCAAAAGTCATCTAGTCCAACCCCCCTGCAAGGGGCAGGGACATCTCCAACCACATCAGGTTGCTCAGAGCTCCCTCCAACCTGGCCTTGAATGTTTCCAGGGATGGGACATACACCACCTGTCTGGGAAATTTCAGAGATTACTTTCTGCAGAGTTTGATTCCAATCCTGTTGTTCCTTTCAAAAGTGCCTGGTTTTATGTTTAGGTGCAGAAAGTAGGGCTACCTTTGCAGTTCATACAGGAAAGGCTACTGTAATAGCTTTGATTAAAAAATCAGCATTTTCCAATAGTGCTATTGCAATCACCAGTTTTTCTCTTCTGTTTAAAAGCAAAGAGATTTGTGTTTGTATTAAACAATTTTATGAAGAGGTACTTCATTGATAAAGCAGTCTGGCATATGATAAACAGCCTTGGATAGTGTATTACCCATTGAAAATATCAGTTTTATGTAATATTTTCATTGAAATATGTCTCTAGAACTACATACTTGGCAGCTAAAACAAGGAATATTGCAATAAAGTTACAACCTCCATTTAAGGAATAATGTAAATTCTTTTAGCTTAATTCTATTCTGTATCTGTCTGAGCTGATTTAAAATTTTGTCCTGGCCATGATTCCAACAAAGAAAAATTAGACAGAATCCCTAAAAATCACCATAAAAGGCATAAACAGAAGGAATTCTCAACAATGCCAAGCCTCTTATGTAGCCACTTTGTAAAAAAAAAGACATAGAACTGATGGATTCTTATAAATATATACAGAACATTTGCACTCTTTAAAAGAAAGAAACTCAATGATGTTTAATTCTCATGTCACATTTAACTATATCCACTCTAAATAGCAAGTGGGAATAACAGATATTTGCATGAGTACCTCTGACCTGTAAAAGCATTTGCCCTGATATTTCAGATAACAATGTGTGGAGCTAGCAGAATCCAAGGTCCATGGTGCTGCCAGCGACAGGGAAGAGCAGCAGTAAGGGCATGTCTTGGCAAGCGTACATGTACGTTCTTGAAAATATTACCAGTACTGGGAATATTGTTGGCAGCCGTCAAAGTGTACATACACCTCTTGGTCTCATTTAATTTAGGTATTTATCAGTCAAACACAATTTATTTTAATGAGATTACCCTGGAGTGATACAAAGTTATGTTAGACCAAAGACAGAAAAGGCCCCGTGGTTCACGAGTACCACAGAGCACGTAACTCTGTACATGTGACAGGACACTAAACTTTACATAGTAGGTACAACTTGAGTTGAATAATAATCACTTGATGAATTGTTACTTTGCCAAATCTGACTTTAAAGAAGCTATTGATCATCTCCAGTCATTCAGAGTGTTTTCTGCTGTCACTTGGTGAAGTAACTGTGAGATTCTGGAGTGAAGTAGACTGCCAAATGACAATCCCATGGGGTCTAAAGATACACCCCTGCACACGTATTTGAACTAAATATATTCCCAAAGGCTTAAAACTCAAAAACCATTGCTAAACTTTAGTATTTTTCCTGGATCACTGAACAACCTTATCAACAAACTCTTAACTGCAAATATATGAAGACACAGTGGAGCTTTGGAGGCTGCTCCTATAGCTGAGTTAAATACATCTATGCACTTTAGGTTTCTTTGTCTGAAGTGGCATTGGGACTGTGACGTACTGGATGTGCTTTTTTCCCCAGATTTCTAGGGTAGAAAGGCACATTTGTCAAGCATCCAAGTGTATGCATCTTTATGTTCAGAAGAAGGTCTTTGAGTGAATTGGCGCATGAGAATGCTGGTATGGAAATAGAGATTTCAGGCAACCAGTTCTGTCAGTCTGTTTGGCATGATGCGTCACCAATTATAATCTTTATAATTCATTTATCCTAGAGAAAACTATCTTTGTTTTAATTAAGTGAGCATGGAGAAAATCTGCATTTCTGGATTATAAAACAGAAAAGCTTAAATAAGAAAACACATTCTAAGTTGCAATGCAGCAGCATCATTTCCTTTAACAGCATGCAGATGCCTCTGGACTTGATTCTACTTTTTGCATAGGGAGCAATGCCGTATGAGACAATGAAGTTGCACCAGTGGGAGGACATAGATGGTAGCACTCGGTTTGTAAGGGACTATGTGAGCATGCGAAGAATGGCACGCAAGGGAGAGAGGTGCTGCATGTATTTTTCTTTCAAAACAGTGAAAATTGCAATACTTTTTAGAACCTCATCACTCTATTAAAAATCATAGAATCTAAAACCAGAAAATGTTTTGTTATACAGCTTAACTTTATGATGCTTTGTGCAAGAATTTTCCTGTCAGTAAAGACACAGAGGGCACTGTGCTCACTTGTTTTTACTCCCAGAAAATTCTGATTTCCTAACAATTTTATGCAAAGTTGCAGCATCAATCCCATCATCACCTGCTTGACTTCCAGCTGCCTTTTCACGCACAGATACACATCATATTAAAATGTATGTAAAAGCTGTAAAACAGTTTGACAAATCTAGTACTTGATCAGTGTTTTGCATCTTTACGACACTCAGAAATAAGATGGCTTCTCATGGCTTTGTCTTTCATTGCATTTTGCAAAGGGGTGTGGAGTTAAATCCTCCTGCTCTGTGCTGTGGTGACTCTAAGAGTCAAAGGACAGTGCAAAAAAAACCCATAATTTGGCCTTCTGTCATCCCTAAACCTAGTTCTTGCTCAGTCCTAGCAGCATCAAGGGAGGAGGTAGAGGCAGCAAGACAAGCATATGCTTCCCCGCACAGCCTTGCCGTAGAGTGCTCCTCCCTTTCTTTATTCCTTTACTGCCTTTCTCCCTTTGGCTGCATCAGGGTCCAAACTGAGTTGTGAAGTCTTCAGAGCAAGAAACCTGGGTTTTTACCCCACTGAAAAGCCAGTAGCCCATCATGTAAAGTTACTGAATAAGAATGGTAATACAGTTCATTCTCCTACTGTGGTTAATTGCTGTACTTTACTTTCCTTGGAGCTGCCAGGGTGGCACATTCATTCTGAGTGATTTTTAGCAGCATTACCTGCTACTGATGCCTGAGGGGCACAGTGACAGCTTACTCTCCAATTGCTAACCATGATCAAAAGCTAGCGTTGACTTAAATTTTCCTCTGCAGAGTCAATTTAGCTAGGTGCTTGATAAACTCAGGTGAAATTGATCTGCCCTGGTTTCAGTATCTAAAAGCTGGATGTCTGTCTCTGAGGTAAAGACTCCGTCTAAGTGCCTTCCATAGCCATCATAGAGAAATGGGCACTAGCTGAAGATTATTCATCCCATGTTCAGCTGGGCATCTAAGGTGAATCGTCTTTTTCTCTACTTACTACAAAATGATCCCAGGGTAGCTGGCTAGTACTTAGATTTTTTCATTCTACATCTAAAATTAGGTAAGGTGAATCTCTCCAGAGGAGACCATTAAGTTATCTGGCTAATATACTCCTTTCTAAGCCAAGTAACTTGGGTTGGCCAAAGTTACCCTCCAAAAAATATGCAGGATGATTCAAAAGTTCAGGCAATAGAGGATCCCTCAGTTCATTGGTGAGGTGTCCCTGTGGTTGACTGCCATCCGTGATAAAGCCAATAGCCTTATGTCCCATTTTGATTTGCCTGGCTTCAGCTTTCAACAATTGTTTCTTGTTTGGCTTTTTGTCTTTTGTAGAGGGGTCATACGCTAAGATGAACTGGTTTAGACTACTTGAAATTTTCTTTATGTGAAAATCACTCTTTAAATCATATCTTGATTTCCTTTCTGAGAAACCAAATGTCTAATATTTCAAATTCAGACAGCGAGGCATTTTCTCAAATATTCTTCCTGATTCTCTTCTGTGCCCCATACCGTTCATAATAGCTTCGCCCAAGAGAAGCAAAGAAAGTATTTCAGTATCTCCTCCTTCAGGAGTGCACACACCATTGACCACATTTCTCACTCCCACTTGCAGCTGCCCTGGTCATACCTTCTAAATCTTTGACTTCACATAGTCATTTTAACTGACCAGGAGCTGGCTAGTGACATGCAACAAGATTATTGCTGGCATGGGTTTGCCATATAAACCGGTTCCTCCTTAAAATATGTTGTCCTTGGTGTGTGGGCCAGGTGCATTAATGTGTTTTTCAAAATAACATTAGGAATATGGAGAGTAGCCTCTCACCCACTGAAAGCAGCACTGGCTTTTATGAATTTTAAGAATTTGACATACATTTAAGTAAATACTCCGTGCACTCCGTGCTGGAGTGCACGAGAACCCGAAAGATTGCACCTGAACGGCATGGTGATGGATGCTGCAGGTAGCCAGCTGAGGAACTACCCAGTTTAAGCGTATGTTGGCACTGTACTGTAGGGGCAATAACTAACTGGTGGCAAAAAGCATCACAAAAAGCCTTCTGCAGTCAAGTTGGAGGCAGCCTGCACCGCCTTGTAGCATCTACTTCACATCCTGATGCACCCCAGACAGGCTTCCCTCTGCCCTTAACATGATGAGGGGAAGCAACAGGCTCGGACCATCAGCAAACCAGAGACTCTGTCTGGGACGGCTTTATGACATAAGGCATTGCCAAGTGCTCAAGTCTCACACTCCATGTGTAACGACTAAGATGAGTCTTTTGCATTATGTCTCCTGTTTTTGTGAGTTCTTAAAAATATCTTCTGTTGACTGAATTTGTCCATATCAGCAAAGCACTTGTGAAGAAAGCTAAAATTCACTTTATATAGAATTTTTTCAGACATCTCTAATGAAAAATCAAGCATTAAATAAGTCTGATAAAAAGGAAGAACTGGCAAGTAACCTGCAGAGAAAGCTGCTACGTACGTAAGGGTTATTGTCTGAGTAGTTACTGTCTGTGCACAGGGACACGGGGAATACCTTCACTAACAACAGTACCTTTGCATTACCATGAGTGCCTGTAGAAGCTGTGGGCTGTCGGTAGTACCCTGATGTAACCAAATAGCAGAAGTTAGTATGCAGTGCTATTCTGTTGATGAAAAAAAACAATATTAAAATAATAATAATGTGTTCTAACATCTATGTTACGAGAGTACATCAGGATAACATTTAAAACGAGCATTCTGTGATACGGTTTAACCACTCTGTGTTGAACCTGGTTCTGCCCAATGGTAACAGTATGTAGTTAAATCTGAGTCAGTAACATTTCTGTTGTCAGCTAAACCAGTGGCTGAAATGTCCCAACCCCCTTTATTTCCCAAAGCACTGTAGTAAGTTTATGATAACCTGCTGCTTTTTTTTTTTCCTGGCACATTAGTGGGAGTATTGTTTTGAAATTCTCTTTTGTCGTCTTTATCAATGACTTTTTATCTGTCAAGTATGGTAAAAATTAAAGATTATGTAAATGAATGTGATTATTTTTTACAAAATGTACAGACTATGATGTTGTATAGATTAATGTGTGTAAATAGATTCCATTTTCATACTGTAATTCACTATATGTTTCTTCTGGTTTTGCTCTTCTGTTCTGTTTTCAGTTTTTAATGTCATGTACCTAACAGCCTTCTCTGAGATATGTTATATATATAAAGCTGTGAACAAATAAGTGTTTACATCTTTATGCTATCAGAGGTAATAGTAGTTAACAGCATCATAATGGACTGAAGAGAATAAAAATTTTTAAGGTTTTGCACAGAACTTCTTTTATTTATGTGACTTATGTATTTATGAGATGCACTCACCATATTTTCAAAACCATTTTGAAAATGGTCCTCCTGCTCAGGGTTCCTCGGCAATGTAATTAAACTGGAATGGTATTGCATGGGAAACGAAAGGCCAGACTGCTCCTGCCATGGGAATGGCACAGGGAAGAGACTGGCAGTGGTGCACTGCTGATGGGGCCGGTGAGGGAGATGAGCTCTTGGAGGAGAAGGTGGCACCTCATGGGACAGCAAACTTCCCCTGGCAGCAACAGCCAGCAGGGGCAACGGAGAGAGTGCCATTTGGCTGTCCCTCACATACCAGAGAATCTGTCCACCTCTGTGTATATCTACAGTTCTCACAGAAGCCACGTCACCAAGAGGGGTCTTCTGACCCTTAGAGACACCTGAGCTCTCATGCTGTCCCACCTTATATGTGTGCCTGTATGAGCTGCCTATCACTCTGAACCCTTTGCATTCAAGTACCTGACTGCAAAGCACTTCGGTGTCCTTGCCCACATGCATGTCCTCTCTCCCCCATTGCTATTTGGGTGGCTCCACTGCCAGATCACTGTGAGGTCTGCAAGTGAGCTGCTTTAGGGCTGGATGAGCCTGAAGGTGCAGAAGAGCCAGGGTGCAGGTGAGCAGGGGCCTGGCAACCGGACTGGTCACTGTCAGTGCTGGCAACAGCACCTGCAGGTTTCCATGGCAAGTCTGAGTCATGTCAAATGCAAAACATGGATCCCATTAAAAAAATTCTGGCTAATTGTAACACTATCAAGGCTGGCAGACTCCTGCGGCTAGAGAAATGGATGTCCCCAGAATAAAAGCAAAAGTTAGGGTGTGGGGGAGGGGACAAAGTAAGGGAGCCTGCACTCAAGAAGCAGCTTAAAGAGGCAGAAACCTCTGTTACAAATTCTACGTGGTTACGCAGCAGTGTCAGCTGCAGGAGTCTCTTTTTAGCTCTGTTCCCATAACCACTGGCCCGCGGGCAGGCTTGAGTAGGGCACAAAGCTCCCAGTCTGCTCTGCTTGTACCAAGATGCTTCTCACTGGGAGGTTTGAAAAGGTAAAGGAAATCAGTGCCTCGGCCAGTGAAACAGTTGAGGGACTGGCTGTGTTCCCCTCCCATCCTCTCCCTAAGAGAGCTGAACCAAGGAACTACAGCAGACGGCAAAAAAAAAGGTATTGCAAACTGTGTGTGTGTGTGTATGTGCAGGAAAGCAGCACTCTACACTGCAAGCCGCAGTCTCATGTATAAATATGTATATGTGTTGTATCAAACCATTAAATAAGTAAGTATTTGTTGTATCAAGCTAGTGATAGATTTTTCACATAGGAAAAACAAATATTTTTGTAGCCATATTCTACAGAATATAGTCAGTGCCCTAGGATATTCGAATTCAAATGAGTGCTGGATTTGGAAGACAAAAGAAATAAAAATGAAGACTTGCGCTTTATGTTGAAGCCCTTCTGTATTTCTGAGCTGGTGCCTTTGTAATTGAGACTGCTTCTCAACACAATCCTGTTAAGCTGTGAAATACTCTCTTCAGAAAGGCTTTATTTAGCAATAGCCCTCAGCCACCGCTTATCCCTGGTTTCCTGCTTGCATTCTTCACCTGCTCTTAATTAGTGCCTTGGGCTTTGGCTGCCTCTCTCTGTAGGATATGAAAAAATACTCTGCAAATAATGAGGGAAGCAGTAAGCCAGTTTATAACAATATAATTAATAATGGATCCTGACTGCTAGGGGACATTTTGTTATACAGAGCTGTATTCATGAGAAGCAATTTGAAAAATAAAATATAATCTGAGTAATACACAAAATTGTGCTGTAGAGGATGATTGTGTCTTAGCCAGGTGATGAACTGGACAATTTAATCATTCCTGCAGATTCCAGCTTCTGTTATTCAGATAAGTAACCAAACCATATGGCCTGTTTTAAAAAAATATTTAACTTGACCTTATTACTCAACAATAAAAACACGAAGAAAAATACTGTTTCCCTCAAATACATAACATCTTTAAAGAATCATTTTAATTTTGCCTGTAAAGACCATAACATCCTGTTTCTTGGATTAGGACAATGATTTATCAATTTAGACACTTGAAAGTACCATTTTGTCTTGTAACATGTGGAGTTAATATTGGTAATATGTTTTTTTAAAAAATCTCTTAAAAGCCCAGCCTATACCTTACTCAGGGTAGAGCTCTGGTTACCTGTCCTGATGCCCCAAATATGAGCTCCAGTTTGGAAGACACAGGCAATATTGGGTTTTTGTCATTTGGGCCCAGTTCATTTCCATCTAACTTTAAACCTCTCAGTTAAGTGTTCTATTTATAAATCCCCTTTTTGGCTGAACGCAAAGCCGAAACCCAGCCCGAGCACCGATCCTGTCTCTGGGATATCTCACGCCCTGCCCCAACAGAGGGCTGCACTACGGACCTGCCCACTGCCTGCAAGGGGCTATGGGGGGGTGACCCATGTCCCCACAGGGTGTTCCACAAGCCCTCGCGGTGCTGCTGCCCCTCACGCACGCATTTCCCTCTCACTGGCAGTCTGACAGGGTTCTGCTATAGTTCTGTGGAGTTTTTCCCATTCTTTCAGCTGCTTATGAAATCAAAATCTTAATTTAAACTGGGTGATCACAAGTTTTATTGTCTCACTCCCATGACATTCAGCAGGAAGATATTTACTTTACAACCTTCTCTAGCTTCACTGCAGTGAAATACTGAATTTATAGCAGTTTTGAAACAGCCTAATGAGGAGGGGGGGGGTTTTAGTTAAAAGGGTTAGTGTTGAGTAACAACTGTTCTTGGATGTACAAACATTAGCAGAAAGAGGTTTTTATGATTCTGCTACCTATGCAAATTTCCACAGAAAGGTCAAATATTGACTGGCATCGCATGAACTGAGGCTGGAAGTTAGAAAGTTGTTTGTAATCACCAGAGGAGTGGGGTTTTGAAAAGCCTCATGGCATCTAAGGAAAATTCCACTTTTAGATTCCTGTTTATAGGGCTTTGATGGAGTAATATGGAACGAGTCTAAAAGAGCAGGGGATTGGACCTCATGACCCATGCAGTTATACTTCCTATGCTCCCATAAGACTGTGAGATCTTAACTGCATTAATATGTCCAAAGTTTTGGGAAGAAATAGGAAAAGTTAGAAAAGTCAAAAACTTTTACAAATCTGAGAGTTTAAACACGTAAATGAATCACAAAAATAATTAGGTTTTGATCTGTTGCCAATTGCTATCATAAAACTCTCTATTAATGCTATTTCAGTCACTTGTTTCAGCTGTAGATTTGGTCTGACTTGGCTCCATTGTGCCTGGATGAACAGAAACTGCTGTTGACGTAGATACTTTGGAAGAAAATGTGAGTACTATAAAGAGATTTTTAGACTAAGTTCATCTTCTCCCTCTATTGTGCTCTGCATTCATCCCTAGCCTAGAAAAGTTCTTCCAATTACCTATTCATATACTGATCCATGAATAGTGCAACTGTACTTCTATATATGTTCTCCAAATGTCTGGGCTGAATAGTTTATTTCCTCTGAGTTGTAATTATTCATCTCAGCATTTGGCAATGTTTGTCCGTGGTTTTAACTTTCCTCATGCAAATGTGTCATCAGGTTTAAAAAATAGTGGTTTCTTTGGACAATCTGGATGCTGAAGTATTTGGTTGGCTCATAGGGTAGAAAATGGCTTCTGGTCTTCACAAGTAACTTGCAGTTGACTGCTTCAGTACATGCTAAAAATTCAGATTAACTCAAAATGATAAATTAAAAGAAAAACATACAGAAAAAGGATGTGAAGTTGGGGAATAAAATGGGGTCAAAGCTAGGGTCTCACTTCGAGGAAATAAGATTATATTCTAGGAAGATGGAAGGGTGAAGGGAAGCTTGGTTTGGGAGGCCACATGTAGTACAAGGTGGGTGGAAAAAGGGTTGTGATAGGGAGGTAAGAGCTTTGCTGAAGGTCCCATTTGAGTCAATCAAATGGGAACCATTTTCATCGGGAACTGTGAGTGGTCTTCCAAAAAACTTTCCATTGCATGTACAAAGCTAAACTAGAAGCTAAATTTTTTGAAATGTGCACTGCATATAAAAACTGAGAAGTTTTGCTCCAGTTTGCAGCTAAGTTACACAGGCTGAAAACTTCAGGTATTCAGATATAATCTACCTATCAACTGATGGTCTACATTTCTGTCACCCTAAATAGAAATTTTACATATTTTAGGTGAGATGAAGGCTGTTTTTTGTCTCTCTACGTACAACAAAATGAAAACTTTTCTGAGTAAAGAATAGAATTGGGAAACACTGATTCATCTGCTAAGACAGAAAAGGCAAAAGCCTTTCACACCACCAGACCAAGGAAGCATTTTTACACCAAGAGGCAAATAAGGTAATACATTTTGGAGGCATTTAATATAAATCGTGATTTTTGGTCTCCTTACCAAACCTAAACACTGTGATATTAACCATGTCAGCTGTTGGATTATGTTTGCAGTGACTCCCAAAGCCAAAATCAGCAATGGAAAAACAAAATTCTCTAGACTTTCATGTGGTTTGAAGTATTTCCACTGTATCAGAGATTTTTTTTCTGAACCCAGCATAGCTTCATTCTTCCATTCTTCCAAACCAAAACCACAGTAATTTTGGCTTTCACTCTGTCACTAGTGTCCAGGTTGTACCTGTTTAATTGCAAATGATTCACTAATGCTACAATCCCAGTAGCCAGCAGACTGCTAACTGTCAAAGTATAGCTCAAAACCAGCTAAGCAGAATGTCAGTTTTTGCTGATGACTCATTAATTTTCTATGCAAGTAGTTAACATTTTGTTTCTTTATTAATACAGCTTAAAGTTTGCCATCTGCCTTTGTAAAGCCATGAATTTCAGACATGCAGAGTCAAATTCCTGCAAGGTAACCTATTGTCTATCCCAACCTCTACTACATCTGTGCTATTCCTGACGTATTCATTCAATCTGTTTTTCACGTCCTTCAGCAGCAGGGACTAAACAACCATCCCAAGGCAGAAATCCCATCAGGGAAGATTTTTGTCACAAGCTGTGGCTGGTGAAGAACCTTTGCTTTGTGTACAGCCCTCCCTCAACTGGGATCCACGGATGTCCTGGTATCATAGCAGTTCTTTGCAGGAAAATAACTCCTGCTCTAAAATGTCTTCTGCAATAGGTTTTTGTTCAGCTTTTGCAATGAACAAAACCCAAAAGCAACAAAAAGCATCTGGCTATCTGTTTACCGTAAAGTTTTATTGCTTCAAATAGTCAAATTTTCAACTGCTGCTCTACTGTATCTGCTGGGGGCATACAAGTGACAGTATGGTACCAGCTAGGAGTATGTGGCATCTCTTACAAAGGAACATTCTCTCAGGCCCATTCAAATGCCTAGCTGAATACATTTTGAGCTTTAAACCTGTATTTAAGTGCGAAAACATCAGCAGATCTTAAGAAGCCGTTGTGGGGTTTTGCTGGTCATAAACACAGTTTAGAGCCACAGTGCTTGTTCTTGCCCTGCTCATGCTTCATGGTTTCAGTTATATAAATTATATATGATCTTGAGAATCCCTTACCAATACTTACCTACCTTGTAGCATCTCTTTGTAACTCATCTTTTGCATTTCCCCGGGGTGCAGTTTCTTCTTTTACAATACCGTGAATACTTTGTGATGATGTATTTCCCTTTAATTTATATAGACGTTACTTGTTTGATGGCATTGGTCTGCACCTTATTATTCTCTCTGGATACATTTTCAGAATTGTTACGGCAGGAGGAAAACAAGATCAGAGCTACAGCTGAGACAAGACAGTCATGAGACCCCTCAGGGCAGGAAACTGAGACCTGAACATTAAACTCGGGGGGCGAGTGCCAAGGCAGAGAGCTGGAAGGCCAGAGCATGTCAACATGCTGCAGGAAAGAACCTTGAGCATCCATATTGCCATGGGCAGAGCCGAGGAGATACAACCAGAGCCTCCCACAGGTCGGAAACCCTTTCCTAGTGATTTTGGTGTTGACACAAATTGACACCTCACTAGAGGAGCATAAAGGGAGGGCTTAGATCAGCTGCACCAGTGATAAGGGAGCTCTCTTGAAGGCAGCTGTGGGTTCCAGCGGGATCTCTGGCTCATACATCAGAAAGTCTCGCTATCATTGCTCAAGATTTCTGTGTATTATTTCTGTTATATTCTTGCAAATGTTTATTTTAACTGATGTTAAAACATGGTGTTTTACTGACATGGTGTTTCAAGTACTGAGGTGACTGTTAATTATGGATCTGATGTATGGCTTGAGAATATCATGGGAGTTACTTAAATCAAGATAGCTTTTATCATAGTTAATTACTAAGAATTCGAGACATTTGATGTAGCACTACTTGGAGTAGATTCTACCAGGCCTAGAACTATGTTACAGTGGAAGGAGAGAGTTTGGGTAAATTAAAAAACAGTTTCAGATTTTGAAGGCACAGGGCACATTCTTATGTTCATGAGACATAAGAATGACCAGCCAAGATGCAGAGGGCCATTAGACCAGATTTTTTTCTTCTTTTCTTGGTGAATCATAGAATCATAGAATCATAGAAT
>JAAGAY010002446.1:0-13045 GCA_011801015.1 Ardeotis arabs
GGACATTAGGAAAAAATTTTTCACCATGAGAGTTGTAGATCACTGGAACAGGTTGCCCAGAGAGGTGGTGGATGCCCCATCCCTGGAAACATTCAAGGCCAGGCTGGATGGGGCTCTGAGCGACCTGATCTAGTGGGGGATGTCCCTGCTCCTTGCAGGGGGGTTGGACTAGATGACCTTTGAAGGTCCCTTCCAACCCTAACCATTCTATGATTCTATGAGAAGCTGAGGATGACCTGTCCAAAGAAATGGGCTAGAAACATGAGTTTTGCCAAAACTACAGAAGTGTTAGCTTTACATCAGAAAGAAGAGAGCAGTGGCAAAGATTACTATTAGAACCCAGCATATATCCAACACGTTTTTTTTCTACTGAATACCTTAGGCAGACAATGTGTCCATTTTGTAGAGAGCTAAATCTTAAAATTTTATGGACATGTGGAATTACAAAGAGAATAGCCTAACATATCTGTGGACGTGTTGCGCTTCTTTGCCTCTTTTATTGAGAAAGGTCTTTCAGACCCTTGCTGCAGAGCTCTGAGTGAACAGTACCACAGAAAGTAAGACTCACAGGAATATCAAGTATAGGTGTGAGAAAAGGAGATATTAGACTTCCAGTATTTTTACCTAGTATTGGAAAAATTATTTCTGCCACAGGAAGTATTTATACTTAGTATATTTATGCCTATGTAATCGTATAATAATTACTGGTAATTTTTCCTTCCAAATAGTCATTATAGTGTCAAAAGCAAAGCTATATTTTTTTGAGTTGGTCTGCATTAATGAGGACTACAGTGTTATTAATATTCTAGAAGTATATTCAAAATCATGGAAGACTGAGTTCAAAAGAAGAAGAAATAGAAGTTCTAGTTTCCAAAGGGCTATTTGGAAGAAGCTGAGCATTTTGACTATGTATCATAAAACAACAGCCACTCGGGGAAAAAAATGTGAATGAAATCTGGCAAATATGGAACAAAAACAACGGGAAATGGAAAATGAATTTAAGATATAATAGTAAGCTATGTTGTATTACTATATTATACTATATCAATATAGTACTATCCTAGATATTATAGTAGTAAATTGTCCAAATCTGTTTAGCCTACATGTGAAGCCTTTTGTTTTGAAAGGGAAACTGCAGGACCAGCTGAAGAGATGCAAGATGGAGCAATTGGAAACCTGTTGTGTTCTGCATATTGTAAGGATATGTGGAATGTAAAGGAGATGTGAATATCCAGGTGTAAGGACATCTGTCTTGTGAGGATATCTGGTTAATGTAAATTAAAAAACCCTCGATAAATAATGAACACTCACATAAGCTAATGAGCCGGAGATAACAGAGATGATTGTGAAAACTGGATCCCTCAAGTAAATGACTGTCAGGGCCTTGGAGGAACCACTTGAGCACAGCTTAGAAGAGGTTTGACCAGACTTTCTAAGTGATAAGGAAGGGGAAAACAAGGTTATCATAGGTCTCTAAAGATATCTCTCCATTCTTTATTTATTTATTTTTAGACAAGCTTTAAAGTTTACCTCACTGAGATACATTATGACTTCAAGCCAACATCAATTGCTTTGTTTCTTTGCTAAGGCACAGGCTTGATATAACAGTGCATTTATAACTACAGAACACATAAAACTCAATAGGTAGAAACCAGAAACAATTTCATTGATCCAGCAGTGGTTATCTTTGCCTAGGACACTATTATTTCATTATAAACCATACTACGTAACGTTCTTCATAATTAAGGCACATTTTTATTTGCCTAGCTGGAGACTTGATAGAAAAGTTGTACTCTCTCTTAAGGAAATTATCTGCTTTAGGGAATGCCTTTAAATATATCAAAGTGGAGGGATCATTACCTTGTCTGCGGCTCATTTGCAATATAATCTTATTTTGGCTCCAACCATTGCTGAATGGTAATGGATATTGATCAATTGTTTTAGCAGTGGAATAACAGCTTCAATTTAATGACTGTATAATAACATTATAATGGCCGAGGCTGTGAGTAGAACATGTTCATTATTTCACAAGCCATACAAGGCAGCATTAGAGCTTTTAATGTATTTTTGTATGATTTAATCGTGCATTAAGTTGTACTTTTGTACATGAAACAACAACAGTACACAGAGAATTACAGTCTTTTAAAATGTAAAGTATGTACAACTTAGGCAAACAGGGCTGATCACATTTCCAGTTTTATGTCTAGAAACCTGCTTGCTTGTAAATAAACTTACAGCAATACATTTCCTTTCAAAGGTAAAAGGTACTATAAATGTAGTCCTAGCAGGAGGAAAGGTAAGTAAGTAGCTATATTCTTTCAGCTGACACATGCCTGGTTCCAGCCAAAAGAGAGCTAACCATTGGATTTAAAACATAATTAGAGAGAACTATCAGATGTGTTAAAAATCAGTCTTCAAATTTACCAAACCAGACAATTGACATAAAGTAGCAGTCTTCTGTTTTCAGTGCACCAGTGTACCAAGCTTCATTAATCACACTGTAAGCTGTGATACAAAATACCTTCTCATGTCTTTTTTTTCTTTTTTTTTTATTTTTCCATATTTTTAATAAGATTTCCTAGTGTACACTTTCCTAGTTACACTTCTTGGCACCATATACCCTATTTTCTTTTACCTCTGAAAAATGCCAAACTTTGAAAAGGCTTCAACTCAGCTGTTATCTTGATACCCAGTAAATTACTACTTTATTGAAATAGGAATGTCTTCTTTTGCACATAGTTTCACACTTTGAAAAAAGTTTCCATTCCATATTGGAACAGAAAAAATACTGAATTGTAGTCTGATTAATTAAAATAATGACAAGTAAACAATTCCGAATTTATATACAATATTCAAATTTCCATTACATATGTATTTCTAAATGAAACAAAAAGATTTATTTTCAAAGTGAAAAATCAAATCTTGTCTTCCTGTAATATAAAAATACTACTGCTTGGTATTATTTGAAAGAAAATTTGTTGAAATAGAGTTGTGGAATTTTTTTATGTCAGTCTAATTTAATTTTTAGAACATTACCCTGAAAAAAATGTTAAGAAACTAAGAAATTTTTATAGTTTATTATGCAAGTGTAGTTTAATCTGGATTTACTCAAATGTTTGAAGAAATCTGCATTTTTCTGAGAATGAAAGATTCATCTTCTCTGTCTTGTAGGATGTTTGAAACTTGTGAGGATATTTTAATCAAATAAAATATTTTAAAATTTTTAAAATATTTTAAAATATTTTTTAAAATATTTACTCTTTCAGCACAGCCAAAATATTTTTTTAAAGTTCCCACTGAAACATGGTGGTGTATACTTGTGCTTGCTGATTTTAGTACGTTTTCCTTTCTTCCCTTTTATTTTTGAAGAAACATTAGGAGTATATAAAACCGGTATCATTAGCCAGGACTAAACAGATCCACTGTACTTGAAAAAAAAAAAGTCTAATCTCCATAACACGTCTAATATTGGCTCTATTTTGATTAAAAATGTAAAGAAAGGGACAGTCACTGGTGTAATTAATAAGGAGATTTGAATCTATACAGGCATAGGAAAATTACTATGAATGAGATGAAAAAGGGCAAAGAATCAAGATCAGTAAGATGACTGGAAAAGAAAAAAAATGCTTGAGAGTAAGACAAAGCTCAGAAGAATCTGAGGATCAGCATCTTCCAATTCTCAAAATCAGGAAAGAGATTCTCAGTATTGGTGTTTAGCTCATTTATTATCAACCTTGTATGTAATGTAAGCTTGAATGAATAATTCTCCAGACTCTCAAAATATGGTCTCCCATTCCTCCTGTCCACAAACCTGCAGTAAGCGATGCATTTGTTACTCTGACTTGGGAAATAACTGCTTTTATTTTTCCATTAGATGATTTAATCACAAATTTGTGGGGTTTTAGCAGAGTAACACAGCTGTTATGGCCTACAAAACTGAAAGGTAGTGTTCCCATTTAGTAGTTGTAAACCTCTGAAATAGTTTTCGTTAGTTTCTGAAGGTGCTGGCTTTGAGTGCATCTCCCAGCTTACCAGCAGCTTTTGCACACACACATATATCCATCTTCATACAGCTAATTGTGGACTTATGGCCAGAGTTTTAAAATTGTATGATCATTTTAAGAATTATTATAATTTTAAAATCATAATAATTTTAAAGCATAATTTTCTGGGAAAATATCTACCTCTAGTTTTCTATTTTTTCCACAGCTTTACTACATAATATGTTCTGCTTGTCAAATATTCATGGAACAGCTCAGAAAGAGAAAGAAAGAGTACATTTTAGAAGCATTTTGAGGATGAGGACACCAACCTTATCTTACTTTTTTCATCATCATGTCCACGTAATACTTTTACCCAGTGCTGTAAAACATCCATTTATTAGGCTATCAAAGCCCACCACTCCATTTGAAAGTGGAGAGTAGATAAGCTATCAATCACATCATACGTTACTATGCTATGCATCCCATCTCCAGCAAAATTGGTTTGACATGCACAATTATCTGTCTAGATGCATTAAGTGTACCAGGACCTTCCATTATCAGAAATTAGACTACTTTCTGATTGTCTTCCTACCAGTACCCTGTGTATGGCTTAGATCTTTCCCAGATATTTTGAGTTTCCAGGGGATTTCAGCTCTAATGGAGCATTTAGCTGCAGTATCTTTCCATTATATCTTTTTTTTTTTCCATTTAATTTTACTCCTGAAGCCATGTGTTGTTCACAGCTTTTTTGAGCCCAAGCTAAATGAAAGTAATCCAGTTTATCCGGGAACATGAGACCAACTTAACAGGATATATCCACTTCTTTCCAACTCCAAAATGACTTTTTTTTTTTAGGAACTAAAGCACTTATATTCCTAGTACACAGACATTACAACTCTACATGGAGCTGTGGATTTCAAAAACTTAAGCAGAAAAATAGTTTATTTGTAAACCATTTCTACAGCTTAAAACATTGTCTTTAAATTGTACATCTTTAACAGTAATACTTGAGTTTCTACAATCTTGTCTTTGGTGTTTAGAGATATGATATTTTACTATCCATCCCAGCAAAATGCAATTAACTGTCTGTTTAGTAACTTGCCAATATTTACTTGACTTTAGTAAATTCCAGCAAGGCTTCATTTTCAGCCATTTCCGTTTCAGCTCTCGATGTAGTAGTAGTAGTAGTAGTAGCTCATTTACGCAGGTTGCACAGCCTTCCATAAATGTATTCAGAATCCCTGTTATAATTTATGCATAAATTAACTCTGTGAACCTCACTTTCATATACTGATCAGTTCGTGCTTTAATTTCACACACTGATGAACACTGCATGAATAAGTGTGAGAGGCTTCTAAAAATAGGTAGGGAGGATTTAACGGGGTAGGAAAGCCTCTTGTTAACTGCAAGTAAGCACCAAACTCACTGCTCCTGCAAATCTCATGTCTGTCTGGTAAAAGCAGCATTTTACATGCAACTAATAGCATTTCAGTACTTCTGTTATAACTTCTATTTGTTAATGAGTTCTGAAGCACTAAGAACAATCACATCATTGTGATAATAAGTTGATGAAGTTGTCTTTGGACAGAGATGGAATATATTTTCTGACCTCCAATGCTGTTATTTAATATGACATGTTCTCATTATTTGACAGTGTTTGACTTGCTCCCTACTATGCTTTTCTTGCTTAGTAACCTTATGCTATGTAACTGCGTAGTAATTGGTTGTGAACGTGTTAAGATAGTTAGAAGCCAATGATCAGCACTGCGACTAGCCTATAGCATTTAATATATTTATTATATTAAAATATAATAAACACAGACTATTACTGGAAGTTAAAACAGGGCTACAGCCTTTGCCTCTCTGGTTATCTGAGCAGATCGCTTGTTCCATGGGCAGCTGCAGCATCAAAACTTGGAATAATCAGTCAGTGCTGAGCTGCGTGAGCAGTCAAGGCCTCACCCTCATGGTACAGCAGGAATTTATCTTCCAAACAAAAAACCCAACAACCCAAAAAATAATGGTTAGAAGAAAAATTTCCAGTAGAAAAGAAACTGGTTGTCCTGGTAACTTGACTTGCTTTTGGGGAGAATAGTGAAATCTAGTCTTTGCAGGTGTAGCCTTCATTATGATGCTATTATTTTATATTATGTTATATAGATAATAAGATTTAGATTTACATAAAATAAATAATGAATACATGAGGTGAAATCTGTCACCAGGAAAGTGACAACCTTGTATTTCCCACTGTGAATACCCTCCTCTTCCAAGCGTTTAGAATTTTCTGTTTTGACTTCTTGTGGGAATAAATAGACCAAATGTATTCAGAATTGTGATTTTTTTTAGAGTTGAGTCTAATCTACATTCTCTGTGCATTTCAGCTCCTGGTTTCACTTTCTGGAAAACAAGTACTCACCATCATGCCAGATTCTCATTTTGCTCAAAAAACGGTTTCAGTATGATGGTTCTGAAAAGCTATCTTAAAAACAAAGATCAGCATTTAAGCTGAACAGATACATTTGAATCTAGAAATAAATTAATTTCATTCTCTGTATTTATTTATTACACAGAATAATGGGACCAGTGGTGAATAAAAAAGCAACTTCATATGGAGCTTTCCACCGGAGTGTGTTGATTCCAAGCCTGGGATGCATTGAGAGCCCCAGAGGAGGAAGTTATCTTTAATTGCTTTTGCTTCATACCTTTTAACTTGATTTCCACTAAAGCTGATGGAAAACCTTTTCTATTGTAACGGGGACTTAAGATTCTTTATCACTTTGGCAGTTTTGAAAATGTTATAAACGACCTCTTTGCTCCTCCTCCAATTCTGGCTAGAAGCTGGACTTACTGGCTATCTAATGTCTTGAGATTTTGAGCAGCAGTTTTGCTTGCAAATGTAAATGTGAAAATCTTAGTCATCATTTCTCGTGAAATAGTCCTTAGTGTTTAGCCATATTTTCTGCAAAGTTTTCCACATAAAATCATAGCTATCATCTTAATACTTCTTAACATGGTTCCAGACACACTTATGTTTGCTCCCTTTGTCCTGGTTCTGGCTAGGATAGAGTTAATATTCACCTGAGCTGGGAGGAGAATTGGAGCTGGTAGCCCCTATGGCTGGGGCACCCAGCTGGGATAGTTAACTAATTAGCTAACAGCTGGGGTTAATTTACCCAAATTAGCCAAAGGGCTGTTCCATCCCATCTGACATCATGCTCAGTATATAAGTGAGGAGGGTGCTGTGGAGAGTCTCCTGCTATGTGGGAAGAAACTCTGTGTGGAGTTTTGTTGTAAGCCATTGTACTGTATTTGTTTTCCATCACTGTTTTGTTTTCTTCTGTTATTGCTGTTAATTTTTTTTTGTTGTTGTTTCATCTCAACCCACGTATTTTTGCTGTTTTTTGTTTACCAGTTCTCCATTTGGTCCCACTGGAGGGTGGGGGGAGTGAGAGAGAGACTGCATAGTCTGGTCCCGATTGGGGCTGAACTATGACACACTTCTACAAGCTTCTAGAACCCATTTTTACTCTCCCCTAAAAAAAAAAAAATCTTAAAAATCAGTAGATGACAACAAAATTTGTGATTTTTGTATCTGAACTTATTGTTACTATTGTAGCAAATCAAACTATAATTTCCAGGTTGGGTAGGGAATTATATAATGGGGTCTTGTGTATACCTTCCTCATGCTGGAGAACATTGTTTCACCTAAATGATCTTATTTAGACTATTCATGTATCCTCTCCTCTCATGCTGCTCTCAAAGTGTGCACAAATCTCTGGAACTTGCTGGTGAATTTGGCCGGATATTTTACATCATCAGTGTAAATGTAGAAAAGAAATGACACTTCAATTTCCAGTGGGAGCAGAATCATTGATTTGTGTAAGCTGTTTTCTGGTGGTAGCCCTTAGAAGTGAAGGAGCAAGTAAAAAGTACATTAGACTTTCTTAATATATCCCTCTATAATTGTGTTTAGTGCCCTTGGAATAAGGTTATCTGAGAATAACTTACCATCTGTCTAAAATTCTTAAAATTTTTCATTGTTGTGAAGTCAGTTGTTACAGTTGTAAGGCTGCTCAACAGTCAGCATTTCTTGTACTTCCCATTGCTTATAATCCTAATGAAAATAAAAGAAAACTGTCACAGATAACAGTCAAATTCCTAATAAAAGCAAACTAGCTGAGTTATGAACTTTTGAGCTGCTGGAACTCTTGCACTGTGGCAGGAGCTGTATGAGGTAATAAAGAACTATGTTCTAAATATGCCTCTGTCTCCAGTGACATTACACCCTGGGGAGCACAAAGCACCATTTTTTTTTTGTTGAAAACAAAATCTGATTTGTGTGTCTAAGTCCTTGGTGTTTCCTTGTTATTATATCACCCACTAATTGGCTAGGTTACTGAGAATAAACTGAGTAAACTTTTCTTTCTGACACGTTGAGGGCATAAGATATTAATAAAAGGCCTAGAAAACTTGAAAACTCCTGTAATCATATTGCTGAGTTAACTGCTTATTTCTTCCTATGAGTAGAAAAACAACTTCAATTTCAATAAGATTGCACATACAATCTCAACTCTTTGAAAAATAGTTTATAATGCTATTACTGGAGGCAACCCAGGGCCACAATGGAATAAAACATTGACAATTCATGAGGTTTTTTTTTAATATTTGCAAACTTTATGAAACATTTTCAACTGTGTTTGACATTCAAGAACAATTAAGAATGACCACAGACAGTGAGACTGAATTCTGCTCTCAAGCATCCAAAGACACTACTGTTGAAAGCTGGTATGTTGTCACCAAAGTTGCCTGATCTTTTTTCTGCTCCTCACAGAAGATTGAAGTTTTGTAGCAGGAGAACAGAAAATGATGAGGAGCAAATATATTTCACTTCTGAATCTGTGAAGCTTTAAAATAGTCATCTGGGTGACTGGAAATATTGCAATAGATTTAAGTGTATACTGACTGGGCCCAGTAATGTATGAATTTGAGGTTATTTGGGATTTGCAACCCAAGATTGCATGATGTCTAACATTATTTTTAAAGCTCTTTTGAGGGAGAATTGGACGTTGTGGAGAGTCTTTAAAACAATGAAATCAGAAGTGGAGGAGACAAAAAACGTCATCTCTTTATAGGAAAATCTCCAAAAGACCTAATTTTTTTTTGGCAAGGAATAACAGTGATGTGTAAACAATGAGATTGCATGAAAGTGACAGCACCTTCACAGCCTCCATTTTTTTTTATTTTTTAACTTTTTTTTTAACGATGTATTACACATCTATGTTACTCATGGTACTGGCTTTGAAAGTGTGTTTGCTTGTTTGGCAGCTGTGATGTGGATCTAATCTGAGACTCAGAACATCAGCAAATTTAACCTGGGAGGCTCCCAAAGCATCTCTAATAAAAGCAAAGCAAGGCTCCAAAGACATTGGAGTTGATAGTTCAACTCAGAATAGAGAATATTAATCTGAATTAAAAAGAGATTACATCCTGTGTGAGCTGATACACTGTGAAAATGTATATTACACAAGCAGTGATTCAAAAGCAAGGATGTGGTAAATATTAAAATGGATTTCAGCGTGCCTTGAGATGTCACAGTTCTAAAGAGAAAAGAATTTATTTTTCAGTAAGTAATACAGAATTGAAATATGTCAAAGTATTTTCTTCAAAATGATGCCACATGCCAAACGAAAGTACTGTTATAGTTCTTGGTCAGGATTTACAGTCCTATTTGATGGGCTCTCCAGCCTGACTCTTTCTCATGTAATTAATCTCTTTATCTCCTGTTAATGAAGATGGGAGACATGTTGCATGATTTATGAGCTACAAGACAATTAAAGGCCATAATTTATAGCAGAAAATGGCACTATTTGAGATTATTTTTATTTCAGAGAAAATATTCCATATTTTCATTCAGAACTTCAAAGGTTTCATTTTTCAGACACTTGATTCTCTAACAGAATACCAACACATCTGTTGAAAATACATATTTTTGCCAGAAAATGCAGTTTTGTACTGGTAAAGAAGTTTAACAGCAGTCTTTTGACTAGCCTTAATTATTAACTGCTGTACTTGCATAGTTTATGTAACTGAAGAGGAATAATTTCCTTTTCTTCTGTTTCAGAAAATCAATCTTTTTTTTTTTTAAGTGAATCAAAATTTCCAGAGAAATCTGTGAAATTTTACATGTAAAATTGAATGGCTGCAAATATTTACTGAAATAGTTCTCCACTTCATACTACAGAGTGAAGTTCAAGTTATTAATATTTATATACTGTTCCCTATTTAAAGTATGGGGGTTTATACATTCTTATTAATGAGTTTCAAAATGTATTTTAAAGCAACTTAGACTTCATTCAGTGATGGAGCTCAGCTTCTAGTGCTTGGATATCTTTATTTCCACCCCTTCCTTTCTTGTTTTTACACTGCTCAGCAGCCCTTGTCTCTGACCTAGTGCTATAGAGCCACAATCAATTATCTTCTGCTTTCTCAGGTGAACAAGGAGAACAGAAAGTTTAATGATGCCCGTAACTGCAGGACTTAGTTAATTCCTGTGATAGCGGCAAAAAAAAAAAGCAATGCAGTGAAGCCTCCCTTCATACAAAAGAAAGCATCGCAGTGTGCCTACTTGGTACTGTCCTAATCCCAAGTGAAGCCAAAATGGATCAATATTTTTTTTAGGAACTAGAGAAGTTCTAATAGGCACTTGTTTCAGACACCAGGTGATCATCTAGGGAAAGAACTGAAAAACAAAATGCTAAAACTACTCACTTTGTTCCCATGATGTACATGTGTGTATATTGAAAACAAGTAGAATGTATTTTGATTCAGTAACATTTCTTTTTCTCTAATGCAAAATCTGAGTCAGAGTGGTCTAATTATTGTGCTTCTCAGTCATTTAGAAACTTTTTTAGACACTGAATAATTAGCTTACTTTATGAAAAAAACAAGTGTTATAGCAAACCAAGAAAAACAAAATATGTTTGTCATGTACATAAGAGTATACGAGGGTCTCCCACAGTAGTTGTTACATACAGGCAGTCTTTTATAGCCATAATTATATCATCACTGGAAAATCAGTTGCTGTGTATCTAAATTCATTTGGACACATTTTGGTTTTCACCCCTGAGGAGTAATAGGTTGTATAACTACATCTGAAAACTAAACCAGTAAAATTTATGTCAAGCTGGTGTTTATTTTGTTGTAAAATTGACTTTCAGCAAGCAATCCAATATCTAGTAAAGGGCTCTGATCAGACAGGGTTATAATGTCATTAAATGCTGCATTTGTTATTAGCTGCAAATTTTTTCTTTCCTACTACTTAAAGGTGTTGAAAAGCTTGCTAATGGGAGTGGAAATAAGCTATAAATGAGTGTATACATATTGTGGTGAAATAATTCAGCAATTGCTGTTCCTATTTAAACTGAAGAAAAAAAAAAGGAAAAAAATGCCAGAAAGAAACCCATCCACCCTGGTAGACATCAGTGTCGAGAACAATTTCCTGAAGGAACTGATGGGAATTGTATTTTTGAACCATTTAAAACACAACATCTCATACTAGTTCATCACTCTTCTTCAGTTGCAGCACAAGAGAGCTGATTCTTTCTTATGGGAAGAGATCTGTTCCCAGCCACCCCTGTTGAGAAAGAGAATGAAGGTCTCAGGGCCGTGAAGGTGGTCAGAGAGCTGGAGCACCTCTCCTATGAGGACAGGCTGAGAGAGTTGGGGCTGTTCAGCCTGAGAACAGAAAGCTCTGGGGAGACCTTACAGCGGTCTTCCGGTACCTAAAGGCCTACCGGAAAGATGAAGAGAAACTCTTCAGCTCATTGTGACCGGACAAGGGGTAATGGTTTAAAAGAGGAGGCAGATTTAGATTAGATATTAGGAAAAAATTTTTTACAATGAGGGTGGTAGAACACTGGAACAGGTTGCCCAGAGAGGTGGTGGATGCCCCATCCCTGGAAACATTCAAGGCCAGGTTGGACGGGGCTCTGAGCAACCTGATCTGGTTGGAGATGTCCGTGCTTCTTGCGGGGGGATTGGACTAGATGACCTTTAAAGGTCTCTTCCGACCCTAACTATTCCATGATTCTGTGATTCTAAGCTGCTTTGTTACAATAATACCTCTTGGGATCAATGGCATGCAAATCAGTCAAATGTGATTCAGACTGTGATTCAAACATAGCAGCATTTGAATATTCCCCATAGTATAACAGGAACAGTAGCTTGTTTTATTGTCTTTCTGCTTTAAGCCATAGCATTGTTCAAGAAAAGTGGAAAAAAGCCACATGGCCTCTTTAAGAAAAAATCTTATATGGGGTATGTTGGTGAGACTGTTGTAGGTAGGAACAAAATGAAGGTTACAAAGGCCAGGTGTCCTTTGAGATGGAGATGAAAACTCCCCCCACCAACCAGGATATGCATCCTGGTCAAGGACAATAATATATTCATAGACCTGTTGAATGTATGTTGTGTGTAGGTGATCTGTGGTTTGTTATATAAGCCTACACTGGACCTTAACCAAAATTTGTGTCCTGAACTACACTTAGGTAATAATTATTGATAGACCGGACGAGATACGGCTGAAATTAATTGAGTGGAAAAAATGTTTATAAGACTAATGCCAAGGGAATGAATCTTGAATTTGTGAAAGTGCAAACTCTGTCTGACATCCAAGGAGTCACAAACAGCTGGTCATCAAAATCAAAGGAGTCTTTAACGTGCAGTGTAGAACTCCAGAATGAATTAATACTTTAGTTAAGATTATCATAGAAATAAATTAATCTTACAGAACCCAGAATCTGCCCATTCCAAAAGACACCAGAATTTGCTGTAAGAGGAAGTTCATAAAATGAGAAAATTTCAGATAGGAAGTAATTTGCTGTTTCTCAGATGAAAAAATCAGGGCCAGTCTCATCTCTGCCATACAAATTTACCAGGATATTTCTTCAGTTCCTTTATTTTTTGCTGTTTGTGGAAGGGACTCAAACCCTATAGCCTAAATTATTCTGTTTCTGTAGCCATATCGGAGTCAGTACTGGGTGCAGACATCCAAAAAAGGGATG